>JAAQRG010291203.1:0-10000 GCA_011634625.1 Babylonia areolata | reverse complement strand
CATCCTGTTATTGTCATGTTTCCTTGTTTCTCTATGACTCAAAAGAGTTAATGGGAATAAATTCTGAAACTCTGTTTACTTAGGAAGTTCCCTCTTTCTCTTTGCATTATATTTTGCTTAAGGTATTCCATACTGATATTTTGGAATCTTTTTTTTTTCTGCAATCAGAGGTATTGTTTACTCTCATTCAGTCTTTGAGTATTTGAATCTAATTTGTATTAATGGCCAGAACACTATACTTTTGATTATGTATCCGATTTCTTTGCACCTTTAAACCGTAAATTCAAGTGCATTATTCTAGATTATTTTTCCATTGTTTAACAGTAGTTTCACTGAGACAGAAACAAGTAAGACAAAGAGATAGAATGTGTGTGTATGTCGTTGTGTGTGTACGTGTGTGTGTGTGTGTGTGTGTGAGAGAGAGAGAGAGAGAGAGAGAGAGAGAGAAAGGAAACGAAAGTTTATTCAATAAGGCCATGGCCCCATTTGAAGGGGTGATTACGTATTTTGTAAGAAAAGATTTGCATAAGAATATAATCTTACAACTTGTATGCTCAAAGCTCTGTTCTCTTTAACCACTCATGAAACTCCGTTGTTTTAATGACTTATATTATAGATAAATATGGCAAGATGAGAGAAAGAGAGAGAGAGAGAGAGAGAGTCGGTAGTCTTCAGTTTAACGTCTTCCACTTTAAGTGGTATTAGATTGGGGGAAAAAAAAAAGAAAAAAAAAAGGAGGGGTGGGGTGGGTTGGAGAGCGGGTCGTGGTGGTGGGAACGGTATGGGCACAGAGGGTGAAGAGAATGGTGTGTGTGTATGTGTGTGTGCGCATGTGTGTGTGTATGGTGGGGAAAGATACAGAGCATTGGTATGCACACACATGCGCACAATCCACATCATTACACCAGGCACAAAAAAAACTAATGCTAAAAGCGTGCTCTTTTAATTCTTTTCATTTTTAAGCAGAGGGACAGGTGTTATCTTGAGGTCATCGATGCTGTCACTGGCTGGCAGCATTATGTCAATTCCATGTGACCATTGGGATTTCATTTGTCCACATGATTTTCTTGGGATTCCTTGTGGCCATTTTCAGCGTCATCGACCACAAACCTTTGCTCAATGATTGGCTTGCACTACCATGAGCACACGAGGTCATCAACTTTAACTATAATTTGGTATTTGAGAACACGAGGTTGGAAAAAAAAAGAAAAAAAAGAAAAATAGAGAGACACAGAGAGAGAGAGACAGACAGAGGGAGAGAGACAGACAGGCAAACAAGGAGAGAGAGAGAGAGAGCAAGAGGGAGAGAGAGAGAACCTGAATATTTTTCTTGAAACAACTTTTTTAAAAACATGCCGATTATGTCTTCAACAGAGATTAAAAAAAAGAAAGAAAGAAAAAAGAAAAAAAATGCCAACGCAGCTGGTAAACAAACAGAAAAAAACTGAAGAATATAGCCATTGATAAATTTGCTGTATTCTGATCACTTTTTACGTTTAAAAACACACGTGTAAAAAAAAGTAATTTACCTCCACAATTAAAAACCAAAATTTTGTATTTCACCTCCCGTAAGTCAAATTCTCCTCACACAAAATAAAGAATAAAGACAAATCACAAGGCAGCTCATTAAGTAAAAGAAAAAAAAAAAAGAAAAAAAAGAAAAAGAAAAAGCCGAAATTAAGTGCATCCCTGTCCCAATGCCTTCAATACAAACACACTGATTATCACATACACCACCAAACTACGACCCATCCCACACACCCCAACCACTGCCCATGCAGTGCACGCCCTTTCTATCACAGCCAAACTTGCCACACTCAGTCACCTTGGCTTGTTGCAATTCTCAAGTACTTACTTCAAACAATCAAAGGTAAAAACCACATGTACATCTTGCTCGTTGACGATCACAAACACACAAGTACTTCTCACAGCTTGCGGAGTTGTTAATCGACTCGAGTCTCTTCTGTCATCTTCCTCAATCACATTCTCACTGCCTTCTGACTTGTTTATCAACTTTTCTTCGGTTACCTCCCATGAGCAAGATTATGCCTTTTTTTCATATCAGTTTTCAGTTTTGAATTAAAATGTACTGGACAACAGCAATGAATAAGGGCATACTGCCAAACCACCAAAACTTCAGGAAAAAAAATCAATGGCGTTCAGATAGTCCAGCAAATCTCAAGAATACTGACCCCCATGAACACCAAAATTACTTACTTTCCACACCGTTTTCTAATGCTATTTTGACACAACAAAGACAAGGATGTTAAAACATTCCTGACGACTGAGTCCTTCACATGGCTCTTTGTTCTCCTTTTGTGAAGGAGAGCTCCTTCTATTTTTGTGGAATCAATCCTTCAATGAGGAAATGGTTCGCTTTCACATAGCAGCAGCTTTTGATGGAATCCGCTTCTTTTTCACCAGCCATCTGTATTACTGCAACAAGAGGAGTAAGACAAACCCAGCTTATTCATTCTGCAATCTGACAGCCCAGGTATTAAGAAGAGTCTGATTTTCTTTTTTTTTCTTTGTAATTATTCAGTTTTTCTTACCATACTTTTCTATCCAAACTTAATAGTTTAGAAATTCTTTTTTTTTTTTTTTCATTCTTGTGCAACCATTCAGTTTCCCTTGCTTTTTCTAACCATGAATTCAGGTCAAGGTACTAAAAAAAACACAAACTCTCCAGACATTGCCAAGACACTCTCATTCTCATTCATACTCACGTGGACTGAAAGCCAGTACTTTTTTTCTCACCTGTCCGAAGCCAATTACTTTCTTTCGTGTCTTGCAATGAAAGACTACATCAGTGTTGCTGTTTGTCCCCACTTTCCAAACCTCTCTTCAAAATGCTGTGCCCACCCAGTACTTGCACTGAGCCATTCCATCTGACGTCAGTGTATGGGATACTCAGTGTTATAATGGATTACCAGAAAATCATAATCAGGGTAGCATTGTGTACATGAAGAATGGGGATACATCTATATATATAACGTGTTCATCGCCAGGTCGTTGTCCTTTTCCGGTTATCAAAAACATATTTAATGAAGTCTGCTGTCTGACGTTTGACCCAAAATCAACATTAAGCATTCCAGGTGAAATCAATAAATCAATCCGGTACAGAATTAGCTGAGGATCAAAGAACTGGTCTTAAGGTGAACTTGCTGAAAACACATTTTGGGTTTAATCAACGTTTCTGATCCAGTACAGAATGGATCTGTTACCGGTGAAAGAACTGATCTTTTGGTACATTCATCAAAAACACATTTCTGGTGAAATCACTCTCTGATACAGTACAGACTCTGTTACAGTTCTTATGGTACATTCTTTAGAAGGAACAAAAATAACAACAACAAAAACAAAACAAAAAATCCCAAACACAAAAATCTTCAAATAGTTAAAAGTAGCAAAAAAAAAAAAAAAAAAAAAAAAAAAAAAATGAAATCAATTATCAGAAAAAGAACTTGACCACAGTGCATTCGTAACTGACAGACTTGACTTATTCTTGTAAACTCTGCAAGGAGTAAAGGGTGACTAACAATGTGACTCTCTTAGAAACAGTTCAAAATCACTGGCGTGGTGTCAAGCTAGCTACCATGCCTTTTCACTTATCTGTCCATCTGTGATGCTTAAAAAACAATAAAAAAACAGACAAATAATAAAACAGAACAAAAAAAAACCCAGTAAAGTTTTAGCAATCATCTCCTTATCAAGAAACTATCTTCTCTTTTTTCTTTAAATAATTTTAAAGCAAATCAATCATGGATAAATATATATATATATATTTATGAGAATGAGGTATTCATCCCAGTCATATTTGAAAGGAACAAACATATATCATTATCACTGACTGAGAAACAAACAAAAAAAAAACATCAGAAATTTAATCACTACTGAGTTAATGATCTGCCAGGTGATATCTGATTAGACATTCTGTTTATATAATATTTAAACATGTACGTTCACAAGCCACTAAATGATACCTGTAGACGGTGGCAGCTTTTATTGCCACTGACATTTATGTTCTGAAATATGACAAAAAACAAGACTATTCAATGTACACACAAAAACCATAACTAATAATAATAATCATCATAATGAAAATAAGAATCAAAAGTTCTACAAAATAACAGGAACACAAAAATTAAATAATAACAATAATGAAAAGAAGAAGAGCAAGCAAAAGTTATACACAGTATCGGGGAAAATAAACAGTATATAAGTAATAACAGCAACAAAAGAAAGAAGAAAATGTGATAATGATAATACTAAAAATAAATATATAGAAATTATACACACTAATTGGAAATAATGCTTCTACAATGATACAGGGAATAATGCTTCATGGTGTTATATCAATCTTGTTTTATCTTCACCAGTTCATGGGATTTGGGAATTAAAAAAAAAAGTTGGGAAAAAAACTAAAAACAAAAATGTAAACAAATATATTTTAAAAATAGAAGCTAGCATTTTCAGCTTGATTTAACCCCAATTGTATTTCATCAGAAACAGGAAAAACAACAACAGATAAAAATGCTTGGGCAGCCTCGATCAGTTTCATGCATTCTTTTCCAAGCGATAACAAAAAAATAACAAAATCATTACATCCATCTTCTGCTGTATCAGTAATATAGTTACAGATAAAGAATGCGCAGGCTGATTTACGGAATACTGAAAAGTTTGCAGCTCACTTCCTTGTGTTCAATCATTGTGTGTCTTAATACTGACAGAAAGTAAAATAAACAGAAAAGAACTTTTTTTTTTATATTATTGACAAAATGCCAATAAGAAAGAAAATCTGTATAATACGGTAGTATTCCCACCCATGACTGTGTTCTTGTGGAAAAGAATTTTCTTACAAACGCACGCTCCAGACAAGAACTCTAAATCTAGGTGTCTGTCTTTCAGATGATAAAACAAAAACTCCAAAAAGTGCTCTATGGCAGCACACAAATAAAGATATATATGAAATAAATGAACAGGTTTTCTTTGAGAAACTTCCAACTCCTTCAGGTGAACAGCCACCAAAAATTCACAAGGAAACATCTTAGTGACACTCTTTCAATTTCAAGGAAGGAAAGGTTTTTTGATTTCCGAACAACCAATTTCACGGTTTTATAATAACTTACTGAAGAGTTTGAAGTGACATTCATAAAATGGTTACTTTTGGTTGTTTATTTTCCTGACATCAGTAATGAGACACGAACTCGAGCATTCAGAAAGTGAGGAACTGCAAAACACTCTCAACTTTAACTCTCTCCATACGAATGGCGAAAGAGACGATGTTAACAGCGTTTCACCCCAATTACCACCATCAAAATATTACAAGTGGAAGGCTCTTACACTGAAGAGGTGAATGTTGACAAACAATACCACAATTCTGACGACTGAAACTAAAGGTTAGGTCATTGAGACACCCACTGGACATCCGAGGTGTCTGTGTAGAGGAGAAGAGAGGACTGGCCATACTGAGTTAAAGTTTCTAAATGAATCAAAAGATTATTACAAATTTGAGACCTGAACATTACAATAGCTAATTTCACAGAGTTTGGAAGAGCAATCACTGTGCAAGTTCAACTAAGGGTGAACTGGTCAAAGAATCAGGTAGAACATCACTTCATTAATTTTCACTGACTGCAACCGGAATACTTTTAAATGTGGTACTTTGGGGTACACGCCTGGTCAATCACCCCAATACTCCCATTTCATTGATTGTGACCAAATTTCTTTTAACCTGGTGTATAAGACTGCCTAATTCAAGTTATTATAAAGGACTCATGACAGGCAACAGACTTCAAAAAATGGAAAAAAAAATTTAAAAACGGAGGGGAAGGAGGCCTCTTCCCCCTCTCTCTGACTTCTTCCTCCTCCTCCTCACTGGCCGTTCTGGAAGACCCAGGATGCCAGATTCAGCGCTGGGATCTGATGCCGACCGGACGTGGTGAGCGACTGCAGGGACACGGTGGAAGTGGAGGCGGAGGAGGACTGCGGCGAGTCTGGCAGAACCTTCCACGAGGCGCTGGACTCCGTGCTCTCGCTGTCCAGCCTTGGGCGCCCCCCAGCCAGCCAATGAGAGCTGCCCAGGCGACTGAACGAGCGGATGAGGCTGTCGAGGGGGGAGCTACAGGTGGTGGAGGACTCTGTTGACAAAGATTGAGGCCTCAACCACTGACTGATGCTGGTCTTGGCAGCCTTCTGGAGGTCAATGGCCTTGGCAGGGTTGCTGTTGCAGCCTCCGTGCTGTTGCTCTGAGCGCAGCCAGTCGGACTTGTTGGAGGAGATGTGTGCGAAGAACTGGGGCGCAGGGTTGCCGCTGGCTGAAGAGGGCTGAGGTTGAGGCTCTGCCTCCCTCTCTTCTCCTCCTCTTGGGCTAGCGAGCCAGCTGCTGGGGTTCGCGCTGGTGGTCAGGTACTTCTGAATGCCTGGAAATCAACAACAATGCGGAGTTCAATGCAGAGTGGTTTTTTTTTTTATATTAAAATTTTTTTTTTATTTTTTTTTTAGACAACTGAGCAAGTTAGGTACTTCTGAACGCCTGGAAATCGACAATTCGTTGTTGTTTTTTTTGACAACTGTGCATGTCAAGTACTTCTGAATGCCTGGAAACTGACAATGCAGAGTTCATTTTGACAACTGTGCATACCGAGTACTTCAGTAAGTCTGGAAATGGACAATACAAAGTCCTTTTTGACAACTGTGCATACAGAGTACTTCTGCGTGTCCAGAAATCAACAATGCAGAGTTCTTTTGGACAACTGTGCATGTCAGAACCAAAAAAAGAACTTATTCTAAAATGAATTCCTTGGCAGAGTCGATACCATTTGAAAATTACTGTCTATAGAGTCAATACCATTTGAAATTTACTGTCCAAAAAATTTAAACTCAAATGTTAACTATGGTTTGAAAGTCCTTCTTTACTGCTCTTTCCTTTGCTCATTAGAATGAAGACTAGAACTGCATGCCGAAAAAAACAGAATATCTCATGTGCGTATCGAAGACTATTCTGATGTACAATTCCAGATACAGGGTCAGTTACAGAACCTTTTCTATGACATGCACAGGAGTGCATCGTAAAAAAAAAAAACACACACACACACCAGTTTTCCAGTTAAATATCTGTTTGATTTTTTTTTGCATAGATGAGGCATGTTGTGTGTATTCTGGAAGGTGGAACAAAACTCAGATCAATACAATACAATACAATATTGTACAGTACAATGCAATGGGGTACAATAAAATATAGTACAATAAAGTACAATACAACACAGTTACAATACAAAACAGTACAATACAACAGTTACAATACCACACAGTACAATACAACACAGTCACAATACAACACAGTACAATACAACAGTTACAATACCACACAGTACAATACAACACAGTTACAATACAACACAGTACAATACAACAAAGTTACAATACAACAGTTACAATACCACACAGTACAATACAACAGTTACAATACCACACAGTACAATACCACACAGTACAATACAACAGTTACAATACCACACAGTACAATACCACACAGTTACAATACAACACAGTACAATACAACACAGTTACAATACCACACACACCTGGCAGATCGGACAGCTCGGCCTCAGGGCCCTCAGCTTTGCAGCCCCTGCCCCCAGCCTGCCCCTGTGGACGCAGCAGCCAGCAGTCCATGGCCGACGGGGCGCAAGCCAGGTACTCCTTCATCAGGTTGGGGATGGAGGGGAGGGGGGCAGGGGAGCCCAGGCTCTTCCACCCCTTCCCCCCAACCACCTCCACTGCTGCCACCTTCTGGCCTTTTCCTCCTTCTCCTCCGGCATTCTCTGCCTGAAGAAAACATATCAGGATGAATGAATTCTTCTTCTTCTTCGTTTGTGGGTTGTAACTCCCACGTTCACTTGTATACATTTTATGTACACAAGTGGGGCTGCTGTTTTTACCGCGCCATGTAGGCAGCCATACAGGATGAATGGATGATGTGGATACTCATATAGCGCCTGTCCTTGGTCGAAGACCAAGCTGTAAGCGATTCTCGATCATGGGGTCATTTGCCTCATCAGTCTGCCCAATTGGGTAGAGCCGACTGACAGGCTGCCATTTAGGCGCTCATCATTCGTTTCTCTGTGTCATTCAGTCACGTTTAAATCACGCACGCATACACATTCGGACACGTGGGGTTCCAACAGACTTGATCAAACAAAAGTGAAATGCTGTAGCTGTTGTTGTCCCCCCCTACCCCACCCCCCCAAAAAACCCTCTTCCTGACTGGACTGATAATTTTCCGTACAACACACAAAACCAAACTGGTTAAAAAAAAAAAAAAAAAAAAAAAAAAGTATGCTACACTTCAACAAAAGATAACAGTGAATATCCCTGTACTTATGTTCAATTAAACCACTTTTTGAAGCTTGACTTGAATGACACAGGAAATATATACGAACGCCTACAGGCAGCTGCTAGTCAGAGCAGCTTTACCCAGGTTGGCAGCCTGTTAAGCATATGACTCCATGTCTGCAAAGCGCTTAGAGTTTTGGTCGCTGATTGAAGAAAAGCGTTATACAAGTAATGAAATAAAATTCCTACATTGTGACCAAACAACTTCCATGCTTTTCCCAGAACCTTTTCCAAACCAGACTGGAAAATTGCTATTCCAAACGTAAAGCCAAACGTAAAAAAAAGAAAAGAAAAGAAAAATAAAGAAATGCGTCTGCTACACCACTGACAATAGAGACCGGTGAACATTCCAGTATTTGATGCTCAATTTTCATCACTTTTTCATTTTTCATATTTGTTTGTTTTCTAAACCCCTTCAATTTCTTATAATTCCACAATTTTTTGAAACATTGAAGAGCAAAACGTCCCACCCCAGCCCCCCCGAAAACTTTTCCATCTCTGGAAATGGCTCTCTCAATTTTCCAGACTTCCATGACCCTGTACGTAGATAAACCTTGCAAACATTAATGTGCTTCGAACGTCCACAGATGTGTTGGATTGACACCACAAATGTACACAATTGGTACTGTCCTCAAAGTATCTTGGATGAATCCTTACAACCACACATATACTGACACTATACATTTTTTGATGGTCACAAGCTATTAACAAAAAACAACAATCCCAAACATACAAAAAAACCAAAAACAATAACAAATAGAAAACATGACATATTTTTCCTCATCCATAAATCAATGCAAGCATTAGCATATTCTTATTTATTCCAAGGCCTCATTCTTAATTCCACGACTTTAACCATGGCTACCGAGTCCTGTAAATTATGCTTTCCAAATTCAGTGACTTTACTGGAGTTCCAAGACCTGCAACAGACCCTGAGTGAATCCCACCATCCACCACCATCTGTCCTTACCTCCTCAGCAACGGCGGCGCGGGCTGGCTCCTTCTTCAGCCACATGCTCTTGTCCCGGGAGATGTGGGTGAACATGTCTGGCACCGCAGCCGCCGACAGTGACACGGACCGCTTGTCATGAGCACGCCTCAGCCAGGTGGTGGTCTCTGTGGGGATGTGGTGGAACCACCCCCCTCGCTTCAGCTCGTCCAGACTCTCCAGCTGCTTCCGAGCAGTCGCCAGCCACATCTGCATCAAACAGAGGTAGTGATACTACTATTACCGTGACGTGTAATAATAATGGGTGCTTAAATAGCACTCTCTTAAAAACTCTTGCCGGCCACATCTACATCAAACAGAAGCTGTTATACTACTACTACCATAACTAGTAATGAAGTATAATAATGGGTGCTTATACAGCGCTCTAAAAAGAAAAAAAACATCCGACTTCTCTCGCTGGCCATATCTGCATCAAACAGCTGTAATATGACTACCACAATTAGCAATAACAATGGGTACTTAATCAGCTCTCTATCAAAAAAAGCAAGGAGGAAGGACGGAGGAAGGTGGCAGAATGGTTAAGACGCTCAGCTGCCAATACAGAGAGTCCGTGAGGGTGTGGGTTCGAATCCCGCTCTCGCCCTTTCTCCCAAG
>JAAQRG010291202.1:0-14277 GCA_011634625.1 Babylonia areolata | reverse complement strand
TTCGTGCATAATTATAGAACTACAAGGACGCGGCGTTTGACGTAGGCTGATTGCCTGCGATGGTATGTTTGTTCTTTGAAGATCGTTGGTCCCACGCCCATATGATGATGTTTGACGATAAGACGACTGGCGCAGTTTGTGTGTGTGTGTGTGTGTGTGTGTGTGTGTGTGTGCGTGCGTGTGTGTGAGAGTGTGTGTGCGTGATTAAGTTTTAAGCATAGCAGTGGTGGGATGAGGGGTTGGTTGGTAGTGAAATTGTGACTGCTGTGCTCAGAAACCCAATGCAGAACGAACATTTTCTCATTTTAGTGTTGTTTCGCTTCTCTTTCCTGGAGTGACAGTATCCATCTCAATCCTTGTCGTTGTTGCTGTTATAACTGTTGTGTTTTAGTGTGTGTGTGGGTGGGGGGGGGGAGGGGTGGGGGCATGTGTGCTCGCGCGCATGAGCGCGTGTGTGTATACGTGTCTGCGCGGGATGTTCGTGTTGCATACCTATGCAACGCATGATTGTGTATGCTTGCGTAAGTGTGTCCTGTGGCTGCGCTCATAATTATGCATGTTTGCCTGCTCATGTACAAGGGTGCAATGTGTGTGTGTGCGTGTGTGTGTGTGTGTGTATGTGTGTGTGCGTGCGTGTGTGTGTGGAGGGGAGTGTGTTTGTTTAAAGCTGGGTAGATTCATAAAGAAGGGAGAGATCAATATGTGACATATTCTTAACATTATTTTATCACCGACTCCATGCGTTAGAATGTTTGTTCTTATACTTTTTTTTTTTTAATCGCTTGGTAAATCACCAAATGAATTTGCAGACTAGATTTTTTTTTTTTTCGTTTTCTCAGTTTTACCAAAGCAATGCTTATGTCTGTCCTCGGTCCATGCCCCAACAGGGGTCAAAGGATTAAATGTTCTCGAGTCTTAATTCTTGTGTGTGTGTGTGTGTGTGTGTGTGTGTGTGTGTGCGTGCGTGCGTGCGTGTGTGCGTGCGTGCGTGCATGCGTGCGTGTGTGTGTGGGCATGTGCGTGCATGTGTGTGTGTGTGTGTATGTGCGTGCATGCGTGTGCTCGTGTGTGTGTGTGTGTGTGTGTGTGTGTGCCCGTGCGTGCGTGCGTGCTTGTGCAGGCGGTGCAGTACATGGCGGTGCTGTCCCTTGCCGCGGCCTTGGCCTTGGTGATGTCGACGCCATGGGCCGTGCAGAGCCAGCCCGTCACCGACCCCATCTTCCACAACGTCTGCGTCGACATCCTGAACCAGACCGTGGACAACAGCATAGACTGCTACAACATCGACGGGTCCTTCAAGGAGACCGACGGAAGCACTCTCTTCGCCCGCTTTCTCCTCTGCTGCCTGGGAGCGTTCGGGGGTACCCCGGTACGGCACAACTACAACCGGCACCTTAACGTGTCCTTGACCCAGTATATTTTCAGTGAGGTCGACAGAGGCAGCGTGCTGGAGATGGCGACCTACATCCGGGTCTGTAACGGGACGCGGCCCCACCACAATCTGACCAGGGAGGACTATGATTATCACGTCAGCAAGCCGACAGCGTGCACTAAGCCGTGATACTGCATGCACGTGTGTGTGTGTGTGTGTGTGTGTGGATTTTGTTTTGATATGAAGGTCGGTGAGATTTTTTTGGTAAAGTTTATATCTAATGCAGCGGCGTTCCTTTTTAGCAGCAAGGCCGGATGTGGCTTCAAGTATCTGGCAGGCTTGTGCCATGCTCTATTTGGGAAGACTGACTCTGTTTGGTTCCGAGGTTCCGAGACGTTCCTTTTTTTTTTTTTTTTTTTTTTTTTTTTTTAAATTGGTTCCAGTTGTGGGAGCCGAAGTTGTGTTGACGTTGGATAGCGAGTGTCGTGGAGGCAGACTTTCTATCATTGTATGTACTTACTTTATTTTTGATAGATGTGGCTCAGTGAAAACTGTTCAGCGAAGTTGTATATAAGTATTGTATGTTTATAATGTCTTTATCAAGAACACACAATCATTGTATGTATTACAAATTTCATTGAAGCTGTATATATGATATACTGAGAGGCAAAAGACAGTATCCAATGGGGATCTTGATCTAACTGGCAGTTATGGTAAGGAGACGTATTTACCCCTCATCGGGTTGACTGGGTTTTTATCTGGTTTATACCCGGCTTACCGCAAATGTTCGCCGCACAGCGCCCGTTGCAAAATATCTGCAAATGCACGTTCAACCCGAAACTGACAGGGCATTTCACAGCGTGGGGTGCTGGGATTGCTGAATCCTCTGAAGAAGAACCAGCCGGTGGAGGTGCCGGCATGCAGTGTCATGACGTAATGATGTTGGGAACTTTCGATGCCCGAGACCCCTTGTCCTTCGTCCCGGGGGTCCTGTGGTTCTGACACTGACAGGCCAGCGACGTGGGGATGGTGTACAACAACATGTGCTTGTCCCGATTTTTGAAGTAAATCTGCAGTTCACTGCGTGTCCGTTAGGACTGAGGACAACATTACCACCACCACCCTACAAACACGCGCGCACACACACACACACACACTGACGCACGCACGCACACACACGCACACACACACACACACACACACACACACACACACACACACTTCACGTGTCGCCATGAACTTTCTCCACAAGAGCAACACATTGCTGTCATGCCTTGGCCCTATTTTTGTCACCTGACATGGCCCTCTGACGGAACATGCTGAGGATGAAACTGTACGTAGAATTCACAGAGAACCCCTCCGTGTGGTCAAAGAGAACCCCCCACGCCCCCACCCCCACCCCCGTCCCCTACCTCCAGTCCAGGATGTCCATGTGGAGCAACTGACCAGTGTGGTCCAGGAGTGGAGGAGGTTCAAGTCTTCAGTGAGGCGTATACAGTCGACGAGGAGTCCGAGGCCAGGAGTGTGTCCAACGATTCGGGTACGCCGCACCAAAGACTGGATCAATCTCCGATTTGAATGTCAATGACCATCCCAGGCACTGGGCGCTGCGGCCACGTGGGAAAAGACTGTGGTGAATGTTGGTTTGGAACAGTAAGAGGTAGACTAAAAGAATCTCGGTAAAAGTCGATTTTCATGGGATATAAAGAGGTGACGTATCCAGCCACAGGCTCTTCTTCAGGCAAATGGCAACCCCTGGGTTTGGAACCTCTGGTCTCTCCATCGTTGTGATCTGTCATGGCGTGTATTTCTTGGGTCAGTTTTCTTGAGAGAGAGAACGAACGAACGAACGAACGAACGAACGAACGAAGTTTTTTATTGAGGGAAGTGGAATAAGCATACATGTGCTTTTTTTCATCCAGCCCTCAGGGCAAATGGAAAATGAAAATGAATCAAAACATCCACAAAGTAGCAAAGAGAGAGAGAGAAAGAGGAGGAGGAGGAAAAACGCTGTTTAATCGCCACTAACAAATTTTGAATTATTCAGTGGTGTATGAAGTGGGTGTTTTCTCTTGCCTCTCAGTATATCACGAACACAATCAACTGTGTGAATCACATACACAATCATGAACACGATCGTTCGTATTTTGTATGCCCAACAGAAAATAATAATGCATGAATTATATTCCCAAAGTGTGTGGGCTGTTCTTGTCTCTTACAGTGACTTCCAGACTTTTTCATCGTAATTTTTTTCATTCCATAGCATTTTCTCACCTTACTTTTTCCTTGCGTGTCGGTTGAGCAACGCATTTGTTGCGGCATATATACTGTCGCCGGGCATATATTGTCGCCGGTGACAATATATTTCGAGACACATGACACATTTTTTGTACTTTTGTCGCCCGTCTGCAGAGCAAAGAATTCAATTTGAAGATGACAGTTTTTTGTTTTTTTTATTATTCACGATTACGATTACCATGATCATCTTGATGATGAAAGATCCAGAGGAGTGTGTGTGTGTGTGTGTGTGTGTGTGTGTGTGTGTGTGTGTGTGTGTGTGTACGCGTGAATGAGTGTGAATCAGACCCAGAATCTGAATTTTATTTATTTGTTATGAAAACTATAAATAAAGGTCGATAGACACACCACAGCATGAGTATGAGATGTGTGAATCGGAACGTGTCGTGTACTTTGAAACATTCGTGGAGTGTGTATGAATTATGCAAGTCGAGGTTGTACTGGCTCACATTTTCATCTGTATCTTATGCTCCCTATAAAGAACAAATGTTTTGTTTGCTGGAAATCTCAAGATTGCGAAATAAAACAGTAAATGGAGATACACGTTTGAGCTCATTAATTAAAACTAAGCAATTTGAAAGATTTTTTTTACACATGTCAATTGACACAACAAAAGCAAATTAAACCACAGCCATCAAACACGCGCCACACATAACTGCAACAACCACAGCCATGTATAACAAGTGCACGTTACACACTCGCACACAGACAGACACACACACACACACACACACACACACACACACACACACACACACACATTGTAAATAGGCCTACTTCATCAGAAGCATAATTAATTACCCGTGGATTGTCCAGCCACTCACGGTTCGCCTTGATAATATGCGATTGCTGCAGCGAGTTGCCAGACCACCAGCCATATCATTGGTCGAGATTAAGAGCACGTGTATCGAAACTAAACTATAGCATTGGTACTACCGCCTGCCGAGTCACGTATGGGTCACTGTTTACCACGGTTCGGAAACAATATCAGTGCGGATGGCTCAGAGAGAGAGAGAGAAAAAACACATAGAGGGACTCATAAAAAAATCAAACATTTCGACGGTTCGGGGGAAAATGGGGGTAACTGCTCAGAAGAAAATGGAGACGGCTCACAAAAAAAAGGGGGGGGGGAGAAGACAGATCAGAGCAACAACAACAACAAAAATATGGAGACGGCTCAGAAACGAAATTGAGACGACTCTGGGGAAAAAAAAATGAACAAGTCAGCAGTGAAAAAGGATATATTTATGGGGACGGATGAAAGAATGGTGACTGCTGGACCTTTTAAAACGAAGTTAAAAATGACAAAGAGTTATGGATTCGAAACGTCGTTTTTATCTTCATCTTAAGGTAACTTTGATTTTAAACCATCTTTTATCATTCACGAATGGGGACGGTTAGAAAAACATGGGAACGGTGTATAAAAAAAAAGAAGAAAAAAGATATATATAAATATATATATATGTGTGTGTGTGTGTGTGTGCGTGTGTGTGTGTGTGTGTGTGTTGGAACGGTCCAGAAAAAGGGCAGCTCCTCAGGAAAATAGAAAACAGTTCTCTGTAAAGTTATCTCAACAGACTCTTTAAAAAAAAAATTTTTAATAAATAAAAAATAAAAAAAACAACCATTTTTCACGTACGCATCCATCATTTCATTTATTTATTGTTTCATTCCTTTGTGTATTTATGTATATACTTACCTTCTCTCATCCCGCCCGCCCTTCCTTCCATCACTTATACGTGCTTATATCCATTTGTTCACCTGTGTTGATTTGTGATCGGAAATCAAACTTACCTGAATACAAACAGAAAATATTTTATCGGCTATGTTTGTCGGTTCTTCACAGTCAAGAAAAACAATATAAATACAACATGAATCAGTGGGCAGAACATACAGAAAAAAGTGCAGTCTTCCAGGCTACAAACATCTGCACCTGTGTGTGTGTGTGTGTGTGTGTGTGTGTGTGTGTGTGTGTGCGTGCGTGTGCGCGCACGCGCGTATTTATGTGTATGGGTGTGTCCAGGTACGCGTTGTCTTTATATTTATAAATGTTTGTGTGTGTGTGTGGTGGGCGAGGGGGTTTGTGTGCACGCGCGTTTGCGAGCGTGTGTGTGTGTGTATGTGTGTCTGTGTACACCCGTGTGTGTGTGTGTGTGTGTGTGTGTGTACGTGCTTTTTCTTTCCCTTCAGTTCCAAAAGCCAACGGTTGTTGCACTCCTCCCTCTTTCTGCTGTAATGTTCACTTAAACGTTGAACGTGCTCGTTCCAACGAAGTACCGACGTGAAGTCCGCGTCAGCCGAGTGTCACGTGCTTGTCCACCGTGAGTTTGCAGCTCTCATCTCTGTGAACTTCACCAGAGTGACTGAAACATTGAACAAGACTGATTCAGTGGTCGGGGTGTGTGTGAGGGGTGGGGTGGGGTGGGGGCGATTTGGGATGATGGGTGGTGTTTTCCAGTCAAGCCATTGGCTCCTTCGTTTTCCCGCACCTGCGCAAAGCTTGCTGTGCGAAACGGGGGCGCCATGTTTTATGCACCTGGCTTGCAGCGTGTGAGGGAGAGAGAGAGAAAGTCTAGGGGTTTGCAGGATGATGTGAGGTTAGTTCCTGGGAGAAGAAGAGGAAGACAGCGGAAGAACTGGCACGAGAACTGGCATGAGAACATCAAACAATGGACCGGACTACACACACGTGAGCTGCTGCCAGCGGCTACCGACAGACAGATGGAGAAGGGAGGTTGCGTCTGCGGTCCTCGGGCTTCCCTCAACGACTACTTTGCAGTTATGGGCCTGAGATTGAGGTGAGGTTAGTATTAATTAATAATGGAATACAGTGTTGTTAGTATAATTACCTGGTCTGTAAATATAGTTTTGTCAGTAATAACTGGTCATGGAACATCGTATTAGTCACTGAATGCAATGAATTAATCATAGAACAGTGTTGTTAGCATTAGTCATGGGGTATAGTTTTTTGGTAAGAATTAGGCTTGTAGTATGGTGTTGGTAGCATTAATTAGTCATGGAATGTTGTGGTAGTATAATAAACTGGTCTTAAAATATAGTTTTGTTAGTAATTATTGGTCATGGAACATAGTGTGAATTTGTTGTAAAATATAGTGTTAGTCATGGAATATAATATATCAGTTAGTCTCAGAATAGTGTTTTTAGTATTAGTCACGGGGTATAGTTTTAGTGTGAATTAGTCATGTAATAGTGTTGGTAGCATTAATTGGTCATGGAATATTGTGTTAGCATTTAGTCACAGAGTATATTACTGAGCGAGTCGTTAATAAATGGGTTTGCCAGTGTTGTGACTGCCCCAACCATGTTATCTTTCAAGATTAGGTTAGACGCTCATTGGGTCAACTCTCCAGGTATTTATGAACCAGTATGCCATCATTAAGCCACGCATGCTGGTTTTCTGTATCTAATTGAACGACAAACAGGCCTTCACAGGCCTCAAACGTCTGATTCCAGTTCAAGTAATGCCATGAAATATGGTAGTGTTGGTATCGATTTGTCATTGAATATAGCGTTGTTGCTATAAATCAGTCATGGAAAATGGTGTTAGTTTCAATCAGTGCATATCGTGTTTCTGATATTAATCAGTCTTGGAATGTACGTTTAGTCGGCAATACCCACATTTCTTCCCCAGTGTTTTTTCCATTCAGTTTCGTTCCGAAGACGGAAAAAGTTGTAACGGGTATAACATTGTAACATTGACTCCATATTTCTTCCCCTATACTATAGTATTATTGGTATGGAACACTGCATATAGTATTAGTATCAGTTGTGGAATATAATCTTGTGAGCAGTATGTTGGATATTGTTTTGTGACTGCTATAATAGTAAAAGGAACAGTGATTTAAATGAGGAAAATTAATTTCGCTTTAGGGAGAACGTGGTGACAATTGATAGGCAGTCTGGGGGATGTTTGTTTCTTTTTACCGTCTTTGAGGGTGATACATGCTTGTGGAGTGATGGCCTAGAGGTAACGCGTCCGCCTAGGAAGCGAGAGAATCTGGGCGCGCTGGTTCGAATCACGGCTCAGCCGCCGATATTTTCTCCCCCTGAACTAGACCTTGAGTGGTGGTCTGGACGCTAGTCATTCGGATGAGACGATAAACCGAGGCATCAAAAGGGTTGATCCTGGCAAAATACTGTAGAAAAATCCACTTCGATAGGAAAAACAAAATAAACTGCACACAGGGAAAAAATACAAAAAAAGGGTGGCGCTGTAGCGTAGCGACGCGCTCTCCCTGGGGAGATCAGCCCCAATTTCACACAGAGAAATCTGTTGTGATAAAAAGAAATAAAAATAGTTGGCCTTTGGGGACCATCCCCAGCGCTGACTACCTCAAAGCCCTCTTGGCCGAGTGTGGGGGTGTAACTTTTGTTGGCAAGACATTCATTCCACTATTATCAAATTCAAGCCTTCCTGGTCGGGACAGCATGTCAAAGAATGAATCGGTGATAATAGTAATAGTAGTCTTCAATTCTCATCTTTTTTTTTTCTTTCTTTTTTTTGGGGGGGGTGGGGTGGGGGTCGGGGTAGGGAGGCTTATATACGCACGCATTTTGTATATGTTGTAGCATAATTATTCATTAAAGTGAACATTGTTGGAAGTGGAAATATCGTATGTGCATATTATGCAGACATTTGTAAATCATTCAAAGAGACTATACCATCAGTCGACGTATCTATCCTGTACCATACGCTGAAGGATCATCTCTAAGAATCTCTAAGATATCCTTTATTTCCTCTAAGATATCTTTTATTTCCTCTAAGATATCCTTTATCTCGTCGCTCTCATTCCGCGACAGGTGAAGCCTTTGTGTCTGCTCAAACATACATCACATTATGAATAATATAAACGCCAACAGACATGCGCATTTACACATTGAAAAAAAAAAAAAAAATGTATATATATATATACGAACAGTATATAAATCTAAAAACGATTCCTCTATCACGCACACACATGCGCGCGCGCACACGCACACATGTGCGTGCGCCTGTGTAATGACAAACATTATAAAAAAAAAAAAAATTAAGTTTGAATTTGCATTCACGCTATTTCTCTTCCTTTCTCTCTCTCCTCCCAATCTTTTCTCTGTTCACACGCGCGCACACACACACTGTTCATTCTGCCAACTCTTTTTCTGCCACTGATGAACAGAGATGTCCTGATGGCTTGAGTTTGTGTATCAGCTTGACCGACTTCGATGCTGTAATCCTGCCACAGTGGTCAGTCAGTCGACTTTGAAGATCTTTTCTCAATGGATGTCTCGTCTTCCAGAATGTCAGTCACAGTTTGTATAACTTTTTGGCAAAACAGATTTCTCTGTGTGAAATTCGGGCTGCTCTCCCCAGGGAGAGCGCGTCGCTACACTGAGAGCGCCACCCATTTTTGACTCACTTGTGTAAACAAAGTGAGTGTTTTAACCCGGTGTTCGGTTGTCTCTGTGTGTGTGTGTGTCCCCGTGGTAAACTTTAACATTGCCATTTTCTCTGCAAATACTTTGTCAGTTCAAACCAAATTTGGCATAAAAATAGGAAAAATTCAGTTCTTTTCAGTCGTCTTGTTTAAAACAATATTGCATTTCTGGGATGGGCACAATATATATATATATATGTATATATAATATATATATATATAATTCTCTAAACTTGGCACTTTGATCTGATATTTTGACACAACAACAAGAGCAGTCATTATCATTTTTTGTTCAAACAGGAACTTCTTTTGCTAAACATGGAAGTTTTATTTATTTTGCATGTCTTTGGTGCAGATAGTAAAAAAGGGAAATTAATCTAATGAATGCTAGGGGGGTTAATTTGCTTTAAACTGATCTTTTTCATCTTAAACATTACATTTTGAAATTATACTCAATACATAAAAAGCTTGTCAGTGTACAGGGCTTTCACTATGTTCATTCGCCCATGTGGTCTTTTTCGGAAAATACTAAATCAATACTATGAGTGGACTTTATAGATCTATTGGCTGAGCCCTGAAGGTCATGGGCAAAAATCAGTTGCGTACACATATTTACACATTCAAAGCGCGTGCTCATATTCTAAGTGAACGCGAAAAATGCCATTTTGTATGAAGTTGTTGACCTGCCTGTTCAATCCTATATTCAATCGACAATACATAACATGTGATGGAAAGTTAGAGAAGGAGACCGTTAAATATTTATTCAGAGAAAGATTTGTGAACGCCTCATCACTTACTGGATTATGCCTCAAACTGCCATAAAAAATGTCAACAAAATCAGTCGGAATTCAGTTTAAAATAATAAACCATGAGAGTTAATACCCTTGATGAAACGTAAAAATTTCCAGTCTTGACTTTTCTCAAAATGAAGTCCTTTTCACTTCATACGACGTTTAGAAGTACTTGTCTCTACATGTTATTAGTTAACAAAATACTCAATTTTCATGTCATCTTTAAAACTCAATGAACATAAAAGAGAAATTGAATCGACCGTGTCATACATTCCAGGCGGGTGTAACTAAATTTGTACATCTGTCTAGATCCAGAGAAAACGGCTAAATGTTGCATTGTGATCGATTGCGTCGATAGCCACGTCTCCTTTACCGCGGACTTGAAAAGAATTTTTAATTGCCCTTAAAGATTTTTTGAATGCCCAAGATAACCAGAACAATGATTTAAACAGCGTTCTCACTGCGAATACTGCAATCGATTTATCGCCCTTTAAAAAGCATGTTTAAACATTAGATTTGTGAACGTTAGTTAAGGAGCCACGATAGTGTATAGGGTAAGACAGTTTCTTCAGAGCAGACGACCAAGCCAAACGTGAAAGCACCTGCACATGGGGGCATCCAGAGGGCCGAGGCTAAAAGATCTCGCGTCACCGCTGCTCATGATTTTGTTGGTGGCGAACATTCCGAGATGAGTGCGTTTATCTGATGAGTTGGTCTGTGCTGGGGGGTCCATTCAGAAATAGTGTCCAGTTGCAACATAGTGTTTTACGGTGGTTGGGGAGTGTTGGACATACTGATTCAGCCTTGTCCGTTTGATGGGAAAAAAAAAGTGTGTGCATGCGCCCGTGTCGGGATCAGATGGTGCAAGTATGTGAGTGCGTTTGTCTGTTACACGCAACTCGGTTCCTCTGTTGACCTGAGAGAATGGAATTATCTCCACATTTCCCCATGTTGATGTCCACTGTTCATGCTGTGACTAGGTCTGTATTATCCCATGTTTGTGACTGATGCACGTAAGAATGAACAGTTCATGACTTGACGTTGTCAGTGAGCTTTTGTCAGGTCCCATTGCTCATGTGTTAACAACTTTGTCATCCGATTCATGCGAGACGTGTAACTTTTTATGCTCTGAAAATGCAGTGGGCAAAAATAAAAAACAGAAATTGACGTGGAGTCTGTTGATTTTTTTTGGGGGGGAGAGGAACGGCCAAATCATGAAGTTGGACTTTAAGAGATCAAGACTTCAAATATTTTATTGAATCATTTAAAATGATGAAAACAGCTTGCAAAACATTCGAGCAATTCAAAAACAAAACAAAAACAAAAAAAAAGGGGGAGGAAGGCGCATTGCTGTATATACTAAGTCCAACTTTGTGAAATGGTCGTTCCTCCCCCTACTAATTGTCAATTTTAAACCCTACCAGTTATGTCGGATGCGACCCCCCTATGTTAAGGGGCGGGCTCAGGTACGGGTGCTCGTCCGTCTCCAGAGACAGCGGCCTGGAGTTATGTCCAACAACTGAACGTGTCATTGAAAGTGAACGACTCAGTGGGCCCCAGCCTCCTGTTACTCTTTAATCTCACAAACAATGGATGAGGACCACTGAATTGTCCACTTTCAATGACACAAAATGGACCAGTACCACCTCTGAACATTGCAGACGATGTTCGGAAAAACGAAGGGAAGACAGTCTCGACACAGTTCACCAAGCTTGAAAACGTGCACATGCGCTTGTCTCACACACACACTTTGGCAAGAACACCAAGCTTGAAAACGTGCACATGCGCTTGTCTCACACACACTCAAAGATTTTGACCAACACAAGCGTGCGCGTGCGTTTTCAAGCTTGCGAACTGTCAACACAAACAGATTATATATCATACCTCCCCTTCCACAAACGATCAGATACACATTATTTGTTGGGGGGTGCCTAGTCCACATATCGATGTTAGGAACTACTGCTGCCGAGTTACTTCGGGTGGCGTTCAGCAGTGCATTTCTAATCCAACATACGCGAGACACCCCACCTACCAAGCCTTCCCTTGACTGGAAACAATCGTCTGGTCTCGGAGCACGACTGAATGTCGCCTCGTTGACCTTAAAAATAATCCCCATTTTTTTAGATCAGTAGTGTCACCCCCGGAGTGGAGACCGACACCACGTCCCTTCAACGGACAGTCCGTCAACCTGCCGACACCGGAAACTGGCAGGAACTCGCCACTGGCATGGATAGACTGGAGGAGGGGACATGGAAACTGGGGTCACAAATGAGAGTACGGCATAAAAGGCCATACATTTTGGGGACAATTTCAAACCAGAATGTATATTTTCCCTGGGTAAAAGTAGGTCGGGGGAGTCAATGGAATTATAGGAAGAAACACAAAATCAATCTGAAGAGCACCCATTCCGATACTGTTGGCACTGTCCAAACTACTGGCTGAAGACCCACAATCCATACTTCAGTCTGTCTGCCCTTATCAGGCAGCTGACTGAAGACGCATAACTGTTGTCTTGACTTTATATATAAAGACTCTCACAGGGGCGTCACGGCTCATAACAGAGCACCACGGTTCATAGCACAGAGCGTCACAGTTAACACAGAGCGTCAAGATTCTAACACAGTTTCACAGTATATAACAGAGCCACACACAGGACAACGTTTTCTGTTTGTAAGAGGTGATATGACACCCATTCTTGGGAATCCAGAACAGAATGAATGATTTGCTCAAACATCACATTCCAGTCAAATCACATCAACTTTGTTCACTGAAGGTGATGATAGTGTTCAATAACACAGCGCCTCCTAGTGCTGCATGACCATGACAACCCTTCTTCACACAACACGGGCACTGTTCTGTGCGTGTCAAGCACGAGTAACACTTCTGGATGAAGAAGCAGAACCTTCCTTATTTTACCATTCCTCTCCCCAACACGGCTTCACTGACTCCACAGCACATGCCCCGTAAACACAGTTCCGCAAAGCAGACGACAGCAGTTCCAAGGTTCCAGTCTCGCCTGAATCACCAAAGCTCCATCTCCACGAGGTATATAAGCGGTGGTCTGGGTACAAGTATTTCAAACACGTCCAAACTAGGGCCCCGTATGCAAGCATACATTAAATAATATACACATCAGGGACAAAATCAATGAATTGGTTAACTTGATTATAAAGACACTTCACTCCGATATTTCTTACTCCACCTAGTTGTGAATGGATGCCTCTTTGGTCGAGGAAATTTAGAAGTGGTAGGAGGAAGCATTGGGTCTTTCCTTCCTACGCCGAGCACTTAACACACTGAACTGAAGTCACTGCCCCAATGGCCCCAAAGAGGAATACAGTAAAGGCATGGAACACTTAACACACTGAACTGATGTCACTGCCCCAAAGAGGAATACAGTAAAGGCATGGAACACTTAACACACTGAACTGAAGTCACTGCCCCAAAGAGGAATACAGTAAAGGCATGGAACACTTAACACACTGAAGTCACTGCCCCAATGGCCCCAAAGAGGAATACAGTAAAGGCATGGAACACTTAACACACTGAAGTCACTGCCCCAAAGAGGAATACAGTAAAGGCATGGAACACTTGACACACTGAACTGAAGTCACTGCCCCAGAGAGGAATACAATTCGGCATGGAGCACTTGACACACTGAACTGTTAGGTCACTGCCCCAAAGAGGAATATAATAAAGGCATGGAGCACTTGACACACTGAACTGAAGTCACTGCCACAATGGCCCCAAAGAGGAATACAGTAAAGGCATGGAACACTTGACACACTGAACTGAAGTCACTGCCCCAGAGAGGAATACAATTCGGCATGGAGCACTTGACACACTGAACTGTTAGGTCACTGCCCCAAAGAGGAATATAATAAAGGCATGGAGCACTTGACACACTGAACTGAAGTCACTGCCACAATGGCCCCAAAGAGGAATACAGTAAAGGCATGGAACACTTGACACACTGAACTGAAGTCACTGCCCCAGAGAGGAATACAATTCGGCATGGAGCACTTGACACACTGAACTGTTAGGTCACTGCCCCAAAGAGGAATATAATAAAGGCATGGAGCACTTGACACACTGAACTGAAGTCACTGCCACAATGGCCCCAAAGAGGAATACAGTAAAGGCATGGAACACTTGACACACTGAACTGAAGTCACTGCCCCAGAGAGGAATACAATTCGGCATGGAGCACTTGACACACTGAACTGTTAGGTCACTGCCCCAAAGAGGAATATAATAAAGGCATGGAGCACTTGACACACTGAACTGAAGTCACTGCCACAATGGCCCCAAAGAGGAATACAGTAAAGGCATGGAACACTTGACACACTGAACTGAAGTCACTGCCCCAGAGAGGAATACA
>JAAQRG010291199.1:0-12500 GCA_011634625.1 Babylonia areolata | reverse complement strand
TTCGGCTAACATCGGAGGTTGACGTTAGCTTACAGTTTGGCTAATAGCAATATGAGCGCTGTTTGATCAATGGCTGACGTTAGCTTACAGTTTGGCCAATAGCAATATGAGCGCTGTTTGATCAAAGGTTGACGTTAGCTTACAGTTTGGCCAATAGCAATATGACCGCTGTATGATCAATGGTTGACGTTAGCTTACAGTTTGGCTAATAGCAATATGAGCGCTGTTTGATCAATGGTTGACGTTAGCTTACAGTTTGGCCAATAGCAATATGAGCGCTGTTTGATCAAAGGTTGACGTTAGCTTACAGTTTGGCCAATAGCAATATGACCGCTGTATGATCAATGGTTGACGTTAGCTTACAGTTTGGCTAATAGCAATATGAGCGCTGTTTGATCAATGGTTGACGTTGGCTTACAGTTTGGGTAATTGCAATATGAGCGCTGTTTGATCAATGGTTGACGTTGGCTTACAGTTTGGGTAATTGCAATATGAGCGCTGTATGATCAATGGTTGACGTTGGCTTACAGTTTGGGTAATTGCAATATGAGCGCTGTATGATCAATGGTTTCTCCACTGCACTGGGAATTCGTTTACAGCGTAGCGTTTTGAGAAGGACAATTACACTCCAACCAGGAGGCAAGATTGTACTGGCTCTTAATGCTGCAGAGCTGGGGGCTAGTTGGCCTTAGGGGACCAACCTCAAAGTCAACTGTCTTGAAGCCCTATTGGCCGAGAGAGCAGTTTGCATCAACGTGGAGAAACATTCTCCACAATAATCAATATCTAGTCCAGATAGATGTAGTGCAAAATACTATATAATGTACTATCATACCATATTGAATACTATCTTATCATATCATATCATATATATTATCATAATATATCGCATACACTATACTATACTATACTATACTATACTTTTTACCACATTTGCAATAATTCTGAGTTAAAAGTAGTTGGGCATCTGAGGGACAGCATTCTATTTCATTTTTTTGCTTGTCAACAGCAGAGCCAATGCCACGGGTAGTCATCCATGTGAAACGTATACAAGATCTGACCAAAAAAAACAACAAAAAACTGCGTATATCTATTGCAAAGAAATGGCAGTGTATTTTAACATTAACGCTTTGTAAATGCCACGCACATGATTGTATGATGTAGAGTGCCTTTCGCATTTAGGAATGGCAGTTGCAGAGTCCATACAATACATGTATAAGAAGTACACAAACTACATACACAGAGCTAATAAAACAAAATATAGATATGCATAAATGCATTTCTTTTTTGACGATTGACACCCCATCGATTATGAAATTAACCATGCTTGATGTTTACAATTTAATGAGTTTTTTGTGTTCCGGTTCCTTAACTAAACACACGTGTTTACAGCGGATCTGTACACATGGAATTTAAAACATGAGACATGGCCAGGTATCAAGCAAAGGTCCTTAAACTAAACTAATCTGTCAGTCACTGACAAAATGAATAATGATTTATGTCCATTCAAAGTACACGCTGTCCATTGTTGGTAAAGTCAACATGAACTGCGATCTGTTAACCTACAAAGAAATGTTATCAATACGGTTCACATGGGATTCCATCCATTTGAAAAGTTCAGCATCTCTGGATTTCCTCCGCTTTTCCATGAAGGTATTGAACGTGTACACGAAAGGGTTAATAGCAGCATTCAGAGGTAAAACAAATATTGCTAACGCAACATTTATTTCACCAGGAATGGGAACACCAGCAGACGCCAAAATTCCACACAGTCCAATGGGAAACCAACACATGAAATCTGTGACTGCAATAGTAACCAACCTCCGAGCTATGGTCATGTCCTGTGACACTTGTGTAGTGTTAGTTTTCAAGGAATTTTTCTGTATTGACCAGTAGATGAAAGCTTGACCACAAGAAATCAGTAAGAACAAGAAGAAATTAAGGATGATCAATATACCAAATGAATAGAATCTTCCTTTGAACTCTTGCCTAGTCACGGGCAATGGAATGCAGATACCTGTCTGGCTGTAAAACTCCCAGTGCGATGTCATCGGGAGTAAAGGTAACGTGGCTAGAAACAAGCCCAGGAACCAAATTAGTGAGCACGCCACGACTGCTGATGTTCTTTCAAAACGCAAGGTGCTGAACGGAAAACGAAGAACAATGAAACGATCCAGTGTGATAAGCCAGATGATGAGAGCTGACACTTCACTGGACAACAGAGACAAAAATCCAGCAATCTTACATGTGACACTGTTTTTCCATATGTCGTCATAATGGAGATATCTGTCACGGTACTGTTCATCAGCCACTCCTATAATAGAACCATAGACGCCCATCAAAAGGTCTGCCAGTGTCAGGTTGATGACAAACACATCAAATCCCCTAGCAGAAGTACGTTTGTTCAGACACATACGAACTGAAAAGCAAAAGATATTACCAGTAACTGACAGACTGCTGATCAACCATATAAATGCACGATACACCCATGACTGCAATAAGTCTTCACATGATGAAATCTCATCTTTTTTGGTATAACACTGTGAATCAAGAAAGTGACTTGGTAATATCTGACTACAGCAAAGTTTATAGTTTTCTGTTGATACGATATGTAGGTGGGACAAATATTTGAAAAGGTCATCTGGAAACGTTTTCACTGGACTACCATCCATATATAAATCAGTTAGATATGGCGTGAACTGAAACCCTTCAGGACTGATAGTATGGATGGAAGTAGAGGACAAATTCAGTTTCTGTAAGCGAGAAAATGGAGTCAATGCTTTAGAGCTGAAGACTGACAACATAGTCTGTGACAGATCAATCACTGACAGTTTACTCTGCTGTAAAGTGGATTCATCAATTGAATAGAGTGAAGTTATGGGATTGCTGGATAGGGAAAGTGCCTGTAGATTTTCTAAACCAATAAAGGATGTCATGTTGACATGCCACATTTTGTTCCCACTGAGGTCCAGAATCCTCAAGTTTACCAGCTTCAGACTGAGCAAGTGAGTCACAGAGCACTGGGCAAGAATCAAGTGAATGAGATAGGTGTTATTACTGACATCACCTAATGTCATACCTGTACCTGTGGCATCCAGGTAGCGGACCTGAGGGAAGCTTGCTACAAAGAAAGGCTGGAGACACAGCAATGTGTAACCTTGACATAAACAGCCCACAGGACAAGTCACGCCACACAATAATTCATCATCATGCATTGGGCAGTGAGGCCAGCCATCACACAGATGATCACTATGGAGACATTGTTTTGAAAATCTGCATCGGAAAAATCCTGGACACTTCATTTCGTCACATCTCTCTTCATCCTGACGGCTGATGCAGTCATACATTCCATTGCAACGTGTATATACAGGCACACAGTCGTTTAGCTGACCAGGGCAGCGGTAGTGGCTGTCAGGACAGGTGTCATTAGAATGCATTGGAGTTATTGTGAACTGCGTGACGCCATCAAAATCGATGACAGCAGGTGATGGAGAAGCTGCTTGATCTCTTTTATATATTTCTCTAAACGCATCACAGTTAGTTTCATCTGATTTGTCTTGGCAGTGGGGTATTTGATCACACATATTGTCATAAGATAGACACTGGCCATTACTGCACGTGAATGTTCGAAAACAAGGAGGGGGCTTGCAGAAAGACTCATCACTCTTGTCCTGACAGTCACCTATGAAGTCACACACCAAGGTGTATGACAATGTTGTGGACTGATCGTCACATGTGAATGTGGGCACTGATGCAGTGTGATGATCCCTGGAATCAAACAAACTGGTGTGTGACGCTGAGTCAGGAAAAAGACATAGTGTATGCTCTTTGTTGCACGTTTTGTATTGGCTGGAACCACACAAAAGAAAAGAGTGTGTCACGTGACCTTCCTCACATAAAACTATGTCTCCTTGTCCCTTGCTCGAAATAAATTGTGTGCTTGGTAAGGAAATTTGTTTTCCACGATTTTTGTTCTCATTCGCACCGCTCTTGATTTCACAAACGGCCTTTTTGTAAAATGCGTGAGTACATGAAGCAAGCCACAAATCTCTAAAACCGGACATATAACCACATACTTTTTGTCCGAAAAGTGCTAGACCCTTAAATGCCATGTGATGAACTATGGTTCTGTCAACGCTAATGAGACTGTGTTTATACATAACAGGCAACGATATATCATTTGTATATAAACCAGCTGTTGTAACGTACGACTGTATGGAATGTATGTCTGTTATATTTTGAAGATAGCTGTACAAGTTATATACACACTTAGGAAGACCTAATATCCCCCCCAGTGTAATACAGTAATCATTAGTCCTTTTGTTAGCATCAGCCTCATTCTTTTTAAATTCTGGCGAAATGTCCACAAAAATGTAGCAACGATTACAAAGTGCTATCATCCCATGGCAGTCAGCACTGCTGAAGGGACAGTGTTCATTTTCATCCCGTCCATCTTCACATTCTGTCTTCAGGTTACAATCCATGTGGTGTTGGAAGCTGGGGTAATCATCCACAGAACAGTTCCACAAACCATTGCCCAGCCTTTGAGGTGTTTTACTTTCATTGAAAAAAGAAAAGAAAAGGAAAAGCCGAAAGCAGTTTGTAATGATGCAGCTCGTTCTGACCATTTGAAAACCGAGTTCTGATATCACGAAGATTTGAGCAGAGTCAGTACGAAAGGCATTTCTGTTCCACACTACATCTTTGCATTTGACAAATTGCATATCTGAAGAATCGATATGGTTGTTATGATGACACAACCAGATGTTGTTTGACGTTCGCAATCCATTGCCTTTGAAACTGATCATGACTCTGTGTCTTGGTGGGACAGACACATTTCCCCACAAATAACGGGGACCACCACTGCTAACATTTCTGCTCACTGTGAAGTATCCAGACGACTGGGATGTCATCACCACAACAACACCATCAGCTTCTGTATTTGATTGTGTTTTCAATTACAGCATTATTTTTTCAATTACACGATGGGTAAGATATCACTCAATCTGCTATTTAACCAGACAATAATCAGCCAGTCAATGAAACTATACTTACCTCAAAGAAAACCTGAATTAAATTCAACGTGGAATGAATGAATCTGGGTGAGCTGGTACAATGTACAGCTGTACCTGGCAGTACAATTCACAGCTCAGTTTGGGTGTGCAGTGTTATGTAACTCGGGCCTATTCTGGAGAACAGACCCTAGACACAGTTTGATGTGTCTGGGATAGTTGCAGCACACTCAACAACACCATACAAATGAAACACAGGTAAAGAAGAGACAGTTCACAACAATTCCACACTCGCACGGGCACCCCAAACAAGCTATAACACAATCGTATGTGACAGATGAATTGGCTTTCAAGAAAAGACACCCCAACCTCCCCAAAGGAATGCCCTGACACGACATCATACCATTCTACTTGTTTCATGGCTTTGTCCCCTGCCTTCTCAAGGCCTGACTAAGCGCGCTGGGTTACGCTGTTGGTCAGGCATCTGCTTGGCAGATGTGGTGTAGCGTTTATGGATTTGTCCGAACGCAGTGACGCCTCCTTGAGCTACTGATACTGATATTGGGCAGGGGAATGACAACAGCTAAGAGAAGAAAGAGAATCGTTCGTTGCATCACTGTTATGACTATCTTTTGAGAATACCCTCTCTTTTTCAATGTCCAGTTCATGTGGCCTTAAACAAAAGATCTTGTCCTTGTGAATGTCTCTAGCTCCTGGATTCTTTATTCATAGTGTTTGTTGCACTCTCTCTCTCTCTCCCTCCCTCTCCTATATTTTTTGTTCTTTTTTTTCACTGATCGCTTGATGTAAAAAAAGAAAAGAAAAGAAAAAAAAAAAAGCAGTTGCTGCTTATTCAGTTTACCATCATGAAATAAAATGTTGAGTTAACTTGACTTCACACACACACACAGACACACACACACACACACACACACACACACACACACACAGAAGGAGGGAGAAAGAACGGAGTTGCCTCTACAAATCTTCCAAAGCTTCCCCTAGCATGTCCCTACAACTCACTACTGGGCAGACTCGTTGATCAACAGGAGCGAAAGGTGAAGATGTTATCTGATTTCTATGTACAGAGGTCCTCAACAAGATTGCTGAAGCCTCCCGCCTCTTTGGTCTCACAGTCAGCCTGGGCAAAACAGAGGTCCTGCTACAACCTGCCCCAATTTTCATTGCTCGTCTCCACCCCCTCTATCACAGTCGAAGGAACAGAGCTGAAGACAGTGGAAAAATTCAAGTACTTTGGCAGCGTCATTTCCAGTGTTGGAACCCTGGACAAAGAAATCAGTGCCAGGATCTGCGAAGCGAGCCAAGGTCTTGGTCGTCTGCGAACACCTGTCCTGAACCAGCACATCAAGCTGTCCAAGAAACTGAAGGTGTACAAGGCCATCACTCTCTCCAGTATCCAGTACGCATTTGAAACATGGACTCTACAGGCACTTGAAACAGCTAGAGCAATTCCAATTTCACAGCCTGGAGTCAATACACGGCATCCACTGGCAGAACCGCGCCACCAGCATCGGAGCCATAATCTTGAAAACCCAGCTTCGATGGATGGGACACGTCATCCTGATGGAAGACTCCTGGATGCCTAACCAGCTGCTGTATGGTGAGCTTTGCTCAGGCAAGTGGAACTAAGGCAGGCCATACAAGCAGTTCAAAGACTGAGTGAAGGCCAACGCAGTCCTTGCCGGGATCGTCCCAAGGAAGCTCGAGCACTGTGTGCAGGACAGGTGTGGCTGGAGTGCTCTTTCAAGGCAGGCACATAAAAACTTTGAAGAGGGACTCCATGCAAGCATCATGGTGGCCCATGAGAGGAGAAAAAGTAGCAACAACTGTGCCAGCTGAACCAGGACAGTTCTCCCCCTACTAAGAAAGACCCTGCCCTTCAAGAATTGGACTCCACAGCCACCTGCGAATCCACAACAGATAAACTGTGCAAGCCGTCATCATTGAAACCTATGGATTACCAAGAAGAGATTTCAGCCATGTCCCCTTGGACAGGTTATCGATATAATGTGCTGGATTCAAACCGCGGAGAAAACAAACAAACAAAAAACAACAACAAACAAAAACAAAACATAAAAAGCTTTCTATAGAAGAGGTTGCTGGTGATGAGGGTATGAGTGCAAGTGCATGGATAGAATGGACATGCAGAGAACAAATCTCATCAATTAAATTTCCTGCCACGTCAATCCTTCAAATCAAATCCTAAAAAAAAAAGAGATAAACAAATCACAATAAATGAATAATAAATCTTGGTCTCGAGGTATGTGAAAGGTGGTGATTGCATTACGTGTAGTTTTATTATGAAAACGAACGAAAACAAACAAACAAACAGTATATACATACACCTGACTGATTCAAAATGCAGTATTGAAAGAACTGAAAGCCAATGGAAATATGAAAACGAAATCCGGAAGGAGGAGGAGGAATCTTGTTTAACGTCCTGTTTTGACATTTTGTTTTAGTATTGATTTTTACCTTTGAATGATATCGTTTAGGAGAGTATGGGGAGGGGAATGAATGGTGAGTTGGAAGAAACCAGGTAGATGGAGGGGGGAATTTGGGGGAAAAAAGAACTACAATTACATAAAATAACTTAACGGACGTTGTAAAAGAGAAGTCGTAATCTAACAAGTGAAACAACTGATAATGAATGCAAAATACGAAGTAAAACACATCAGCGTTCCCAGTCACTTGTGATAAATCCGAAAAGTAATTACGAAAGGAAGCCCCTAATGCGATGAGAGAAAATAGACTTTTTTTTAAACATACCAGCTCCATCAAGGATAATTACAATAAGCAGGCGCACTGACCTTCTGTCCAGCAGTGCCCAGTGACTTCTGTCCTCACTATCCTTTCTTTTTTTCTTCTTTCTCTTCTTTTCTCCGCATCTGCTCCTCTGCAATACGTTTATCTCAATGAAACCAAACCAAACAAAGAAAAAATGGTGAACATATTAAGATAGGACACACACACACACACACAAGGTCAAATAAATGTTGACTTCTGCTCCTTGCCCGTGATAAATAATTGACGTCATCCCCTCACAGCAAAATGACGACATTTCGATATGACGTAAAGGACATGGCACACACAGATACGAATCTTCAAAGTTAATTTGGGCTGATATAATCACATCTAAACAATAACGGCGGACATGAAGCATGAGGACGAACGATGAACAAAACCATGACCTCCAGTACGCTGAGCGAACAGCTACTACCAACGGACGACTTCCTTTGAAGGATACAGTGAAGACAGATTTGAAAACAGTGACACAGTAATGAAATGAATGGAAATGAATCTTTCACAGTGAAAGTCACGGGTCAAGATTTACCAGGGAATATGAACGCGTCATGACAGAGGGGAGAAACAGAACTGCACACATATACACACACACTGTGTGTTGGACAAGTACACAGATCAGTAATGTAAACTGTGCTGTTGCGTGCCACAGAGTGATGCACGATATGAAGTTCACAGCAAAGCTTTGTAGTACAGTACACTGTTTACACTGTTGACACTGATGATGCAGTTCTGGCAGTGTCACAAATGACATGTTTAGCATGAACCGAATGGTGCCTTCAGGAGGGAGGGTAGATTGACATGGGATATCCTGCTGACTATACTTACCAGTATCTGCTTTGTAACATATGCACAGCATTATCAAACACCACATGTGTGCTCAGTCGTATGTTGCTTCACACTTTGTGAAGGTTTGTTGATTCTCTGTGCTCCAGTGTGTAGTGTAGAAAAAACAACAACAACTGTATACGCCTATATTGTTTAGCTGGAATGTTTTCCAACATGGTGTTGGGTTACTGACAAGAAATGTTTCTATATAAATGTATACAGGCCACAAAGAAAACTCCTCTGCACCTCCTACAGAAATCACATGCAAATTAGAAGTGAGAAGCAGATGCAGGCAAACTGGGTCCTATAAAGATCTGACGTCAGTGAAGAAACGAAAACGGAAGTAATATGGGCACGTCTCACGATTGGCATGATTTGCCAAGAGATCCTACAAGACACAGTGTAACAAGAGAGGAGGAAAGACAGACACAGAGATGGGATGAGAAATTAAAGTTTTCAATAAACATTACAAATAATGCATTGCGTTTTATAAATAACCTTCACTCCAGAAACATCACCCAGGCAACTCCATAGTCTCATGTCACTGAAGGAAGCCTTCTACTGAGAGCATCCATCAGTCTCGAGAGATTTGTATCTGTGTCTTGAATGTCCAATCCATCTGTGCTGGCAAAGCAGTGCCTGCTGTAAATGCCAACGCGGCAGTGTCAGTCATGATCGCAGCGACTGCACCTGAATGCGCTGTCGTTTGTTATTATCCTTGCCCTATTCTTCCAGAATAATTTCAGCTACTCATCTCAACTTCTCTCCCCTTCATAGACCAATTCTGGGTTCCTGCTACCAACAAAAGTGATTGCTTGTAATGTCCTCCCACCTTTTAAAGTTCAAGTTCGTAGATTTGTTTCTGTCCGAAGCCAGTTCCCTGTACAGTGTATCTTTCGGGCTCTTCCCGTAAGGCATACAGTGAAAGAAGGCGCTGTTGGAGCAATGTGATGAGGTTTGAGATCTAAGCCTTGTCAGGACCTCTTTATTTCGTGACGCCATCAGTCCATTTGCCACCAAAGTGGTAGGAATTTAGGACCCGTCCCTGTTTAGTGTAGATGGTCCAGGACTCACAGCAGTAGAGCTGTGTGCTGAGAACATAGGTCCTGCAGACTGTGATGCTTGTTTGTGTGGTTAGCTTCTGTTTTTGTTTTGTTTTGTTTTGTTTTTTTCCTAAAGAAGGGAGGTTGCAGAATGGTTGGACGCTTTTCTGCTCAACACAATATCCTTTCGATTCCTGCTCTCACCAGTTCTCCAATGTTTGACTGCAAAAAGCGTATTGAGCTTTTTTAGTCATTCAAATGAGACAATAATTTGTAAACCGAGGTCCCATGTGCAGCACATACTTGGCGCACGAAAAAAAGAAGAAAAAAAAGGAGAAAAAAAAGAAAGAAACTGTGGCAACAAAAGAGATGTCCCCTGGCAAAATTCTGTCAAATAAATCCACACTCTAATCCTTACACTGTAAGAGGGGGCTGGGTCACACCCAGGTCATAACTTCTGGATGCCCTTGTATTGCCGCCTTTTATTTCTCTTTTTTCCCCGGTCCTCAGCAGGTTCGAACCCGCGCCTCCAGGGTGGTCGCCATTTCAGGACTTAGTCACCTTTTCTGGCAGACGTTTTAACCACTAAGCCATCGTACGCCTAGTTTGAGTAGGTAGATTTATTCCTTTTGAAGTTTACTTTCATTCCTCCTCAGCCAGATCCAGCTGGAACTCTTTTCTGTTGCTTCCGCCATTGCCTTGAGAGCCCATGTCCTCTCTCTGCCAGATATCGACGACTGTATCATGAGGCTGTAAGCAGATGCGCCCCAAACCCTCTTGCACCAATCACTATGGCGAGGACTTTGGCTTGGAAGCCAGATTCTCTAGCTGCTAGGCTGGCATACTTCTCGGTCTTGTAGATGTAGGCTTTCTCCATTCTGTTTTCGTATGGCACATTGAACTCAATCAGAATTGCTTGTTTCGTTGCCTTGGAGTGGAGTACTCTGTCAGATCTCATGCCACTCTTGCTGATGATTTCCGGGTGTCTCTTCCCCTCTGGTAGGTCAACTGTGCATTCCCAATCTTCGGCATCATCAAGCAGCCCACGTTTCCATGCTTTGGAAACTTTGGATGCTGTTCCTGGCCAGACTTTATTGCCTTCTGCTGAGCGGAACGCTACTGGAACTTCTAGTTGGGTTGGTGCTCCTTGGACAGTGCTCACCACGTGTACAATTTCTTTTAGCACTTGGTTTTGCTTCCATGTGTACCGTCCTTGGCTCAACACCGCTTTGCATGAGCTGAGGACATGTTCCACTATTTGTTTGCCATGGCAGAGTGGGCACACAGGGTCATCTGCTTTCCCCCATTTCACCAAGTTTGTATTTGATGGAAGGAGGTCGTACACAGATCTTAGGATGAAGCTGATCCTCAGAGGGACCATGTTCCACATGTTGCTCCAGCTGAGGCTCCTTTGGAGCGCATTTTTCCATGTTGTCCATTGCCCCTGCTGGTCTCGCTGGACTGCCTTCTGGACTCTTTTATCATCCTCTTCCTTCTTGATCTCCTGTATGATCATGTCTCTTTTTGCTTTCTCCCTTGCCTTGGACCACCATTCCATTTTTGTCAAGCCCAGGCCTTGTCTGTTGGTTTTGGTGTGTCCTGTTATTTCCTTCGTCTTAAGGCTTTCTTTCGCTGCACTGACTGCCTCCCTGACTTTCCATTTTCTGCCAGTCTTCAGCTTGGGTTGGTTGGATCTCGCAATACTGTCACCTGAGTCTTCGAGCATGCTGAGAAGTCTTGCCTTCTTGTATTCTTGTGTTCTTCAACAAGGGACTTCAGAGGTAGCCTCAGCTTTGCTTGGCGACAGTAGAGTGCCACGTCAGTGAGACCAAGTGGGACACCAAGCCATTTGCATGTGTAATTGTTGATCTTTGCCTCAATCGACTCGACTGTGCTACCGTTGATACCATATATCAGGAGAGGCCACCGGAGCTTTGGTATCAGCATGGACTGTAGGCACCACACTTTGTATTTGCCAGGAAGGCCACACTGGTCTATGATATGCAGGCCTTCTTTTGCTGTCTGCTTGGTTTATTGTCCTCTGTTTGTGTCTTTCAGGGACTCGTCATACCATCTTCCAAGGCTCTTGACTGGTTCATCTGACACCGTTGGAATAGCTTGGTTGGCTGCAGTGAATGTGACCGTTTTCAGCTACCTTTCCTTTACGCAGTGAGAGGCTCCGTGATTTCTTTGGTTTGAAGTTCATCCTGACTGAGTCAACTAGCTCGTTCAGCCACTTCAATATTTCACGGTGTCATCCTCTTTTGTTGAAAGGACTGTTGTGTCATCCATGAAGGCTTTCAAAGGAAGTATCTGGTATCCGTTACCGAGGTCGGCTTGATCCGTTCCCTTCACTGAGGCCTAAAAGTATAGATCACTTCCATTGCCAGCACGAACAGGATTGGAGAAATTGCACAGCCCATGGCTATGCCCACTTCCAGATTGATCCAATCTGTCGTGTATTCCTTGGTGGTGAACCACATTGAGAAGCCATAGAAGTATTTCTTCAGCATTTCCCTGATGTTCGTTGGTACATGGTGCATCTCGACAGCCAGTTGGATCATCTCAGGAGGGACTGACCTGTACGCATTTGCCAGATCCAGCCATACCACATCAAGGTTCTTTTTCTCTGCCTTTGCTCTTTGGATTGCATCCCAAATCATTGTGGCATGTACTGCACAGCCAGGAACTCATGGGATGCCGCCTTTCTGGACTGACACATCCAGGTACTCATGTGTGTGTGTGTGTGTGTGTGTGTGTGTGTGTGTGTGTGTGTGTATGTGTGTGTGTGTGT
>JAAQRG010291192.1:0-14283 GCA_011634625.1 Babylonia areolata | reverse complement strand
GGAGTAAAGAAACACCAGGAGTGAGTAAAGAAACACCAGGAGTAAAGAAATACCAGGAGTAAAGAAACACCAGGAGTGAGTAAAGAAACACCAAGAGTAAAGAAACACCAGGAGTAAAGAAACACCAGGAGTAAAGAAACACCAAGAGTAAAGAAACACCAGGAGTAAAGAAACACCAGGAGTAAAGAAACACCAGGAGTAAAGAAACGCCAGGAGTAAAGAAACACCAGGAGTAAAGAAACACCAGGAGTAAAGAAGAAACACCAGGAGTAAAGAAACACCAGGAGTAAAGAAACACCAGGAGTAAAGAAACACCAAGAGTAAAGAAACACCAGGAGTAAAGAAACACCAGGAGTAAAGAAACGCCAGGAGTAAAGAAACGCCAGGAGTGAGTAAAGAAACACCAGGAGTAAAGAAACACCAGGAGTAAAGAAACGCCAGGAGTAAAGAAACGCCAGGAGTGAGTAAAGAAACACCAGGAGTAAAGAAGAAACACCAGGAGTAAAGAAACGCCAGGAGTGAAGAAACACCAGGAGTAAAGAAACACCAGGAGTAAAGAAATACCAGGAGTGAGTAAAGAAACACCAGGAGTAAAGAAACGCCAGGAGTGAGTAAAGAAACACCAGGAGTAAAGAAACACCAGGAGTAAAGAAGGAGTAAAGAAACGCCAGGAGTAAAGAAGGAGTAAAGAAACGCCAGGAGTAAAGAAGGAGTAAAGAAACGCCAGGAGTAAAGAAACGCCAGGAGTAAAGAAGAAACACCAAGAGTAAAGAAACACCAAGAGTAAAGAAACACAGGAGTAACACCAGGAGTAAAGAAACACCAGGAGTAAAGAAACACCAGGAGTAAAGAGTGCAAATAAACAATACTGACTGACATCCCGACCTGTAAAAAAAAGAAAAAAGAAAAAAAAAAGATAGATTGAAATATAAAAATCTCAGTTTCATCAGTTAGGCAACTGCCCTTCACTGATTCATCAGCAGGAGTTGAGGAACTGACTTGTTGTTGTTATTGTCAGATTCAGAAGATGTGTAAGATCATCAGCCTGTGTCAACAGACTGTAAGTAAACTTTAACAACAGACGTTCAGAAGATTATGTTAACAAGAGACAGTCATCGAATAGCTTCAAGAACGAAGGAATCCTGAAGATGTCATGGTCACTCAACAAAGTGTTAAACAGAAGATACCTGTGTCTGAATGAGTATACACGCTGAAAAGAGACTGGGTCTGCAGTTTTTCTGCTTTTTTTTTTTTTTTTTTTTTTTTCCAACATGTGAATCTTAGATGGAAAAAAAAACAAACAACAACTACAACAACAAAAATCCTGCACCAGATGGCACCAGTTTAATTGAAATGCATCCATCATTATTTCTATCTGTTTGTAGTTTTGCTTTGCAAATCCCCGCTTTTGTAACTCATATTTTCCCTTCAAGAATTTAATCATGTGTTGGCATCCATATGGTCTGGCTGTCTGTTTGTTAAAACTTTTGTTGTATAATATGAGAGCCTCTCCCTGTACTGTTTGTATTCATTTTGAATATATTTATCCCACCCCTCAATACATTCTCTCCCTCACCCTCTCTCCACCCCTCTCCCTCCCTCTGTGTGTGTGTGTGAGAGAGAGAGAGAGAGAGAGAGAGAGAGAGAGAGAGAGAGAACTCTGAACACTGAAATGTTTATTGTCATTTGCTGTAAAGCTCTTGTGACATAGTAGGTACAAATCAGAACAAAAATGGTACAAAACAGATAAAAAGCGAACAGAAAGGGAAAACATAATTGGACCCAAATAAACTACTAAGGGATAAGCGACGCTTTGGTACTTTGTCGTTAGCTTAAAATGTCCATGTGGCAGGGGGGTACTGTACCTTTTTTCCCAGTCGTTCATCTCCAAGGTTTGGACAGGAAAAAGATAATGGCAGGAGAGAGAGAGGGAGAGAGAGAGAGAGAGTGTGTGTGTGTGTGTGTGTGTGTGCGTGGTGTGTGTGTGTGTGTGTGTGTGTGTGTGTGTGTGTGTGTGTGCGTGGTGTGTGTGTTGGGTGGGTGAGAGATCACTATACTGCACATGTCTGTCACATTGATCACTTCAGGAAAATCACAACTTTTCATGCATACTGTTTTGTAAAAGATTCAGTCTGTACAACCAAAAGTTTGAAGACAGCCAAAGATAAAAAAAACAAAAAAAAACAACAAAAACAAAAAACACACACAACAACAAAAACAAACAAACAAGCAAACAAAGAAACAAAACCATGCAACACAACAAGCAAACCCATGTGTACATATACTCTCCAGACTCATTTTCATTCAACACTTCATATATTTGACTTTTTATACACCCTACCCATGCTTGATTAATTTTTTCTCTTACCAACTTTTAACATGTTAAAGATCATCTAACAGATAAGACATTGCGGGTTACTTTTTATGGGGCATATTTGGTATTTTGGGACTTAAAACACACTTAAATTTTATCAGTCCTGCGAATATTGAAAATATTTAATGTTTGTACTGTGTAAGACTGATGTGAGATTTAAGAGGGAAGAAAAAAACATGATGAGTGATATATGCACATGTTATTAGAACTGCATGAAGATAGCACAGAAAGCAGGCATTATTACAGTCTCAAGTCATCTTTGATTATGTGTGATGAATTGTCTTTTGCTGCTTGTAATTGTTTTGTAGATTTTCAGATGTCGTTGTTGTACCATGTGGTTGTTGCCAGGTGGAGTGTTTGTCACTGATGGCAGTGAAGTTGTAGTTCCTTTTGTCATGATGACAGGGAAACAGATTTATGTAAAGTTCTTCGAGATGAAAATTTATGTTGCTGATGTTATCACATTTTCTGAGCTTGCAAGTCTCTCTCTCTCTCTCTCTCTCTCTCTCTGTGTGAGTGTGTGTGTGAGTAAGTGAATGTGTGTGTGTGTGTGTGTGTGTGTGTGTGTGTGTGTGTGTGTGTGTGTGTGTGTGTGAGTGAATGTGTGAGTGAATGTGTGTGTGTGTGTGTGTGTGTGTACCAAATGTATGTCTCCATTTTAATTTTCTGTTACTGTCATTTGGTAAGAGAGAGAGAGACAGAGACAGAGACAGAGAGAGAGAGAGAGAGAGAGAGAGAGAGAGAGAGCAAGCATGTGTGTGAATGTGTGTGTGTGAGTGTGTGTGTGTATGTGTGAGTCTATGTGTGTGCGATCACTTGTGAGATTTGCACATATGTTGGTGTGTAAAAGCACTGCCGGCGCTGCAGCCTTGTAGTTTAACTTCGGGGAGATAACCGGGGCCTGTGTGTGTTGTACAGACGTGCCCCACGGAGAGGTGGCCAAGCACGGCTCTCTACCTGCCCAGCACCTGTACAACTGGGTGTTCGTCGTGCTGTCCCTCATCGAACACACACGCAAAATGCGGGAAGACATGGAGGCTGAGTCCCTCGGACAGAACTCGGAGGAAAATGAAAAGAAGTAGAGTCCTCATCAACAACTTAGCGTTATACTTGTGGCGGTTCTGCTTGGGCTTGGATAGTTCATGTTCATCATTACCATTTTCTGGCTGTTGTTTTTGGGTTGTTGTTTTTTTGTGTGTTTCTGACAATTGATTGCTGATTTTTTTTAAATTTTTTTTTAGGGTTTGGATGTTCATACTCTTTGTTACGATTTTCTGTTATAGCTGGTTGTATTTTATATATATATGTATATATTTTTTAAAAATTTAATTTCAACATTTTTTATTCAGACAAAGGTTTACAGATGCAGAATTTATATATTTTGTGCATTAGAAAATATAGGGTAAGCATATAATTAAGTATCTTGTATAAAACAGTTATAAAGTGCCCATTTTTCCACAGACTTGTTATATTCCATAGTTATGTCAAAGGCATACTTGTCTACTTTATATGCCTGTTTGAGGTCTTTTTTGAACATTTGTAGTGTTGGTTTTACTTTGTTGATTCTACATTTGTATACACAGAATTTAGCTATCAATAAAATATATGGGAAACATTCATCAGTTTTCATTTTGTTGTGTCCAAAAAGCACCAGTGTGTCATTCAGGTTAAGTCTATCACAATGTAAACACTTTTCATTTAAATATCTCACAAATTTTGTCCAAAAAAAAAAATGTTGTACATGGTTACATTCCAATAGATAATGCAGAATTGTATCTCTTTCTTCCTTACAAAAATGACACATATTATCTGGGAGTATTCCCATCTTCATCAAAACAGAAATTGTCACTGGTTGTAGATTTGTTTGTTTGGTTCTAACAGCATTGAGTGATGATTTTGGGGGGAGGTTTGGATGTTGATGAGCATTGTTACGATTTTCTCTTGTTGCTGCTTGTTCTTTGTTGTTGTTGTTACTGACAGCATTGAGTGATGATTTTCTTTCTTTTTGTTTTGGTTGTTTGGTTGTACCATTGGCATTTTTAAGCTAGTGTCTTGCAGAAGACTTCTGCATGTTTTGCATGTTGGTGTTTTTTTGTGGTTTTTTTGTTGTTGTTTTTTTCTGTGGAGGCAGGAGAAGCAGATTAAGATAGTGAAAGCCAAAAGAAGAAAAATGGTTGACATGTGTCTCTGTATTGATGAGGATATTATTTTCTGTCAGTCTTGAAGAGGTAATGCATGACTCCATCTCAGAAAGTTTGGAAGTGATTGGTCACTTGACATTCTTCCTTTCTACCCGCATGCACTGCATACACACAGACTCACACTCACACTCAGAGATTATATACACCGACAGAGACACACAACTCACCCAAGCATATCCACAAATGCATGATGCACACACACACACACACACACACACACACACACACACACACACACACACATTTTTCTCTGATTTACTTCACTCCACCCAGGTGTGAATGGGTATCACAGGGGGACAGTTGATACTGGCGGAAGGAAAAGATTGGGCCATGCCTTCCCATATCGAGTTCTAGGCACAGTGGATATAGATTTACTGCCCTGTTGGTTTTATAAAGCTATGGGGCCTTCAACCTTTTCAAAAAAAAAAATGTTTTGTTTATTTTATTTTTGTTTAACAGGATTTTGTCAGACTGCAATCACTGGAACTTGATCAGACTTTGACATTGTTCTTGTGTCAATCATTTCATCTCAGAATTTGTTTATTTCTGTATTTCATTTATATGATGTAACTTCAGGATCATACTCAATGTGATAATCAATACTTGTGTGAGTTTGCACAGTTAGAAGTTAGATGAGTGTGTGACTGGAGATTGTGGGAGTGGGGCGGGGGAGAGGGGGAGGGTGTGGGGGGGAGGGGGGGAGGGAAAGAGGCCAGGATGTTGGTTGTGAGTTTGTGCTTGCCCACTGTGAAGAAACTGACTGCACTTTTGCTGTTGTTTTGCAGAGGGTTGACTGTACAAAGGGAATATAAGCGATCTGCTTGTTGTGAACTTTTTATATTCATTCCTGAAGAATATGCCACTCCTGACAACGACACACCGCAAAACTCTTAAAAAAAGAGTGAAGATTGGACAGGGGTAGAGATGAACAACTCCTGTCCACAAGAACTTGTGCAAAGCAAGAAAAGCTGCAGTGTGAATTTTCAGGACAGTGGCCACACACTGACTGACCCGGCACTAAAGGCAGAGGTCAGAGGTCAGAGTTTGGCGGTGAAACATGGTTTAGTCTGCAGTTCATCATGGCTGGATGGTCACTGTCCATCGTGTCACATTCTTCATTAAACCTTGTCCTGTGAAAGAAAGATGCAAACCTCTGTGTGTGTGTGTGTGTGTGTGTGTGTGTGTGTGTGTGTGGATCATTACTCTACATTACAAATCAGTACATAGAAATCAGGGAGATTTTGAAAAACGAAATGGGCGAGATAAGAATGTTTTTAGTGTCAAAGCTTTAACTAAATCATAACCCCAGCCAAATGAGCAGTCATATTTATTCATTTATTTTCTTTTTTTGGATAGATTTTGTACCTATCTCCAATCCCCATGCTTGGTGGCCAAAAAGAGAAAAAGAAACCTTTTCTTTGTGCTGTTGTTGTACACAGTTTGAGGTGGAACGTGCTGTGTGTAATGATGTTGTTGTACACAGTTTGAGGTAGAACATGCTGTGTGTAATGATGTTGTTGTACACAGTTTGAGGTGGAACGTGCTGTGTGTAATGATGTTGTTGTACACAGTTTGAGGTGGAACGTGCTGTGTGTAATGATGTTGTTACCTGTTGTCATGGACAGTTGTACTGACTCTATGATAGTGCGACCTGTGATGTGTTTAAAGAATTTTTTAAAAATATTTTTAACTGTTTATTGGCATTTGTACCCATTGCAAGATTATATAATCTGTGATGTTTGGTATGTACTGATGTTGTTTACTGCTGTCAATTGCATTTGTGGCGATCTGTTGGCAATACAACTCTTTACAACACTTTTTCTGCCTGTCATTTATAAAGATCATTTGTTTTTATTCATTTATCTAGTATTTTACATGTTTAACATGTTGTTTTTTTCTCTCATTCACTCACGCAGTGCCTTCGGATAAAAAGTGTATATGTTTGCTGTACATTATGCAACTTTTTACAGTGTAACTGCTGATGAAAAAAAATATCTGTCAAAGAAGAAAAAAACCCACGAAGGTTTGTTTTGTGACTCTGCCAGATCTATCTTTTAAAACTGGAACAGTCTGTTGTAATTAAACTAATTAACTATCAACTCTAATTAACTATCAACTCTAATTAACTATCAACTCTGGAACTGTCATGTGTCTCCCTCTCCTCTCTCTCTCCGCTTAACTGGTTCTGATGCAGTTCTTCAGGTGGGGAGTCACCAAAGGTGAGAGTTTGTTAGGGGAGACAACTGCTTTCTTGCCTGTGTGAGGAGCATTTCCAGGAGACAACCATTTTCTCCAAAGTGAGACGATTATAGTGTGCTTTGGTTGGAGGCAGGAATAATATGGGCACTGTTTTCAGGAATTGTTTTGTCCATTTTTAACTGGACACAAAACTGTCTGCCCAATTGTTCCTCTAATATATGACTACCCTTTCACTTTCTTTCCTTCAGTAATCTGAAGTGTGGTGGTTTGTAGGACTGCGAAGTGGGTGGGATGGTTGGTGGGTAATATTACCACTGACTGTGCCAGAGATCAGGTTCTTTGTTTTTATTTCTGTTTTTCAAACATCTAATGGATATGTCTCCTTGTGTTTGACAGCACAATTGTGACTAACAGAAAATGGTCAAAAATGTAAAATACAAATCTGTGATATCTTGTAAATGTCAGCATAAGAAAGAAAAAGAAAAAAAAAAGGGTTGTACAGTACAGCTTTATTGCATAGTACATTTTTGTTTAGAATGTCTTGTTGAAATAAACTATGTAACATACTGTGTGACTGATTTTCCCTTTCATTGTTGACTGACTGGCTGTATGTATGGTGAAGTGAGAGCTGAACACATGTATGGTGAAGTGAACACATGTATGGTGAAGTGAACACATGTATGGTGAAGTGAGATCTGAACACATGTATGGTGAAGTGAGAGCTGAACACATGTATGGTGAAGTGAGAGCTGAACACATGTATGGTGAAGTTAACACATGTATGGTGAAGTGAGAGCTGAACACATGTATGGTGAAGTGAGAGCTGAACACATGCATGGTGAAGTGAACACATGTATGGTGAAGTGAGAGCTGAACACATGTATGGTGAAGTGAGAGCTGAACACGTGTATGGTGAAGTGAGAGCTGAACACATGCATGGTGAAGTGAACACATGTATGGTGAAGTGAGAGCTGAACACATGTATGGTGAAGTGAGAGCTGAACACATGTATGGTGAAGTGAGAGCTGAACACATGTATGGTGAAGTTAACACATGTATGGTGAAGTGAGAGCTGAACACATGTATGGTGAAGTGAGAGCTGAACACGTGTATGGTGAAGTGAACACATGCATGGTGAAGTGAGCGCTGAACACACTGTGATCCTCACCTTTTATCTGGATGTGGATCTGAGTCAGGATCATTGTGGAGTGAAAATTGGCCTCCTTTGTTGATCCAAACCAGTCAGGATCATTGTGGAGTGAATATTGGCCTCCTTTGTTGATCCAAACCAGTTAGGATCATTGTGGAGTGAATATTGGCCTCCTTTGTTGATCCAAACCAGTTAGGATCATTGTGGAGTGAATATTGGCCTCCTTTGTTGATCCAAACCAGTTAGGATCATTGTGGAGTGAATATTGGCCTCCTTTGTTGATCCAAACCATATTGGCCTCCTTTGTTGATCCAAACCAGTCAGGATCATTGTGGAGTGAATATTGGCCTCCTTTGTTGATCCAAACCAGTTAGGATCATTGTGGAGTGAATATTGGCCTCCTTTGTTGATCCAAACCATATTGGCCTCCTTTGTTGATCCAAACCAGTCAGGATCATTGTGGAGTGAATATTGGCCTCCTTTGTTGATCCAAACCAGTCAGGATCATTGTGGAGTGAATATTGGCCTCCTTTGTTGATCCAAACCATTTAGGATCATTGTAGAGTGAATATTGGCCTCCTTTGTTGATCCAAACCATATTGGCCTCCTTTGTTGATCCAAACCAGTCAGGATCATTGTGGAGTGCATATTGGCCTCCTTTGTTGATCCAAACCAGTTAGGATCATTGTGGAGTGAAAATTGGCCTCCTTTGTTGATCCAAACCAGTCAGGATCATTGTGGAGTGAAAATTGGCCTCCTTTGTTGATCCAAACCAGTCAGGATCATTGTGGAGTGAAAATTGGCCTCCTTTGTTGATCCAAACCAGTCAGGATCATTGTGGAGTGAATATTGGCCTCCTTTGTTGATCCAAACCAGTCAGGATCATTGTGGAGTGAATATTGGCCTCCTTTGTTGATCCAAACCAGTTAGGATCATTGTGGAGTGAATATTGGCCTCCTTTATAGATGTGAACAAGTTAGGTACATTGTGGCCTGGATGTAATGCCTCCCTCGTAGATCTAAACCAGTAAAGAACATTATGGAGTGAATGTTGACCTCCCTTACAGATCTAAACCAGTTAGGAACATTATGGAGTGAATGTTAGCCTCTCTTATAGAGATTAACCAGTCCCAAATGTGGTTTACATGCTACTTGCAGTGATTATTTCATTGTTCAGTTTTTGTCATGCACATGCTGTTCATCGTCATTTGGATCAAATAATAAACTGTGGTCCTGTGTGCAGTATGCAATCTGTGCATGTTTAAAAAAAAAAAAAAAAAAAAAAGCAATAAAAAAAAACAAAAAAACCAGCAATAAAAAAACAAAAAAACAAAAAAAACCTCAGCAATAAAAGGGTTGTCCCTGGCAACATAAAGCAAAAACATCCACTTTGATTATTAGAACAAATACAGAACTAAGACAAGTACACTTGCAGAAAGAAAAAAAAAATTGGAAGGGTCTGCAGTGTGGTGACATGCTCTCCCCAAGGGAAACCCCAAATTTCATACAAAGAAATTGTATTACTCTCTTTGTCAGAACAGATTTCTCTGTGTGAAAGTTGAGCTGCTCTTCCCAAGGAGAGCGTGTTGCTACACCAAGAGTGCCGCCCCTTTTGTTGTTGTTGTTGTTGTTGTTGTCGTTTTCTGCCTGCAATTGTATTTGTTTTTGTTGTAAATCGTTCTATACCCCGATTTCGTTGAAGAACATTTGTTGTAATTTGATTCCTGTAAGAAGACGCAAAGATTATAAAAATTATGTCTTGTACTCAGCAAGAATGGCCTCAACACTCACTTGTCTGTTATCATTTGTGTGAAAGTTATAACAGTTTTCCTATCAAAGTGGATTTTTTCCACAGAATTTTGCCAGGAACAATAATTTTTGTTTCTGTGGGTTCTTTTGCGTGTGGTAAGTGCATGCTGCACACAGGACCTTGGTTTATTGTCTCATCCCAATGACTAGCAACCAGACCACCACTCGAGGTCTAGTGGAGGGGGAGAAAATACTAGCGACCCTGGGATTCGAACCAGTGCACTCAGATTCTCTTGCTTCCAAGGCGGACACATTACCTCCAGGCCGACACCACAATCTGTTGCGACAAGAAGTAATACAATAAGACATCAAAGAAAGTATTCACAATAATGTTCTCAGCATAACAGGCACAGAGAAATTAGTTATCCTTGTGATTAAGGAACTGCTATTAATGATTTGTATTTGGCATGGCTGTCTGTCACGGCTCGTGGCATTCATTTGTGCGTGTGTTCGTCTCCCTTCCCCTCCTCTCCCTTCCCCTCCTCTCCTTTTCCCTCTCCCTTTCTCCCTCCTTCTCTCTCCCCCTTTTTGCTCTATTGTTGTGTGCTCAGTTCTGTTCCGAACTGAAGCACGTGAATCTGTTGCGATGTGTGTCTGACATGTCCTTAGTCCTCGTTCTGAACTCTTGAGATGAGTTCGGAGTTAGCGTCGTTGTGAAGGGTTTTGCTTTGCCTTTGGTGCCGAGCTTTGGAAGGAGAAGGGTCGCCGTTCCAGCAAGTGAGCTGTTGGGTGCCCTCTTGGACAGTCGTGGGGTTCGATTCTTGTGTGACTCCCTTCTGCCTCTGTGTGGATCTGTGTTCTGTGTTCTCTCCTGGGCCAGTGGTGTGCCTGATTCCTGGTGACAGGTGAGGGGGGAGTTGTATAGTTTGTCCTCGTGGTGTTAGTGTCGTAACTTGACATTTGTTTGCATTTTTGGATTGTTATAACGGAAATCTTTTAAATCCAGTATTCTTTTATTTCTAGATTTTTTATTTTTTTGGGGGGGGTGGGATTGATAGTGTACGAGATGGCTGCCGTCAAAAGAGGGCGCTAGCTAGCGGGACAAAGGGGAGGTTACCTACTTCCGGGAGGTTATCGGCCGCAGTTGCTCTCTTTTTCTCAGCATAGGCGGATAGTAGTTTGCACAGGACAGGAATGTCAGACCCCTGCCGGAGTCTCCACTAGTTGGGTCACGGTAAGTATGTTATTTAAACGTAATTTTAGATAGAAAATTTCCTTTATTTTGACATGTATTCGGCGGGATTTATTGTTTCAAATATATGAGGCTAAAGAGTGCGCATGCTCCAAGATGGCTGCTTGATTTTGGCCTCTGCTGTTTTTGACCAAGAAAATCCACCAAATTAGAAGCTTTGAACAAAAATCATTACAACGTGTCTCAGAATAGGAGGCTGGAACATCAGCTTCAAAAACGTCGCCTTATATCTTGGCGATAATCTCACTGTTCCTGAAGGAAGCTCGGAATTGATTCGTCAATCCCAACTCACCAGATTCAAAAATCATTTTCAATTTTGAAAGTTCGTACTAACTCGATCGAGCTCTCACTGTTAAATGTAACAGCTGTCACTGTACGTTTTTACTTGCTGCACGATTTACTTGCTACACTACTACAAGGTAAGGTTTTCCCTCCTTTTCCCGTTTTCTACTTTTGGTGCAGTACGTAAATATTGCTATGGTGAATACCAGAACTGGATCTGTAAGCAATGCGAGTGGGGGGCCCGGGGGAGGGGGAAACTCAACCAGTGAAGAAAAGGGTAAAAAGACCGGAGCCGCGTCTCCAGTTCTGCTCCTTACTGATGGTGCAGATAAAATTCCCTGTTCTATTTGCAGCTCCTTGAAAGGCTGCAAAAAGTGGATAAGTTGTGACCGCTGCAAAACTTGGTGTCACACTAATTGTGCCAACGTTGAACATGCAGATTTTGAACACCTCCAGAGGACTAAAAACAGTGCCATAAAATGGTACTGTCCCAAATGTATGGAAGAAATGGCACAGGGATCAGATCCCAATGACAAACTGGCTCAAACCGAAGCCAAGGTCACAACTCTGATAAAAATTGTTGAAACTCTGCAGACACAGAATCAGATGATTCTGAGCATGTTGCAGAGTACAGGAAGAAGCATCAATGAGCAAATTAAGGCACAGATTCAAGAATACTTTGAAGAGGAGAAAGAAAGGGACATGCGAAAGAACAATTTGGTCATTTTCAATGTTGATGAAAATGATTTCACAGGGGAAAAAGAAAGGGAAACGGATGGAGCACTTTTGAAGGAAGTGTGCCAAGAGATTTGCCCAGATGTGGCGCCAAAACTAGCAGAATTTAAGATCATGTGTCTGGGAAGAAAGCCTGAGAAAAATTCTGCCAGGAAGCCCAGACCAATCAAAATAATTTTCCCTGATGTTAGTTCCAAAGAGATGGTCCTTAACAAATCAAAACACATCAGAAACAATGAGAAACAGTCTTTCCGCAAAATGGTTATTGTACCAGATAAGACCAAAAAACAAAGAGAAGGTGACAAGAAACTGTACATGGAGATGAAAAGACAGAGGGATGAGGAAGGACTGGATGTCATCAGAAATGGTAAAATCATTCCCAGACCCAAACCCGGCCAGGATGAAAATGACAGAGCTGGTAACACTGGGGTACCAAGCTCAGATCACTGACTCAAGAATACCAAAGAAATACTGTAAATAATGTAAATAGTGCAAATAGTTATAAACAGCAAGAGTAATGGTAATGTAAGGGGTGATAGTTACAGTCCTGAAGGTCTGAAGTTTTTACTATTAAACGCTGATAATATTGGAAACAAAAAACAAGAACTGAATGCCTTGGCTCTGGATTTAAATCCGGACATTATTGCAATTACTGAACTGAAGCCAAAGACCCTGAGACCTGACTGTGGATGGGAACCTGTAATTGATGGATATGTTTCATATACTAATGAGGCTGAGCGGGGGGTAGGCTTGTTTGCAAAGACGAATCTGAATGTGGTACGTAATACACAGCTGGAAGAAGTCTTCAGCCCCTCTGTCTTCTGCTCCATTGCACTTGATAATGAGGAATTAAAAGTTGGAGTTGTATATAGATCTCCCAGTAGTTCATTAAAAGAAAATAAGAAATAAATTAAATGTGTATCACTGTTTTTTGAAGGCACAGGTAAGAATGTGTTTATGGGTGATTTTAATTATCCAGATATTGTTTGGGAACAAGAAGTGTGTACCAAACACATAGACCACCCTGCTTCAAAATTTCTGGAAGTATTGCAAGATAATTTTGTGGTACAGTTTGTTACGGAACCAACACATTTTCGTGGTAATCAAACAGCAAATATTTTGGATTTAGTTTTAGCAAACAGATGACTTGGTTTATAATGTTTTATATTATCCCCCTGTAGGTAAAAGTCACCACTCTAGCATTACTTTTGAAGTTGATTCTGGTATTCCACTACCTGATAAGTCGAAAGGCAGACGCTATTTTTATGATAGAGGTGATTATGAGACAATGAGGCATGCATTGGATGACATTAATTGGAAAGACATTGGAACTCAAATCTGTGGATGAGTGTTGGTCTTGCATTACTGATAAATTGAAGGAATTACAAGATAAGTATGTGCCATCTAAAGAGTTTTGGACTGGAAACAAAAGTTACAAAAAGACGGTCCCACTTTCTGTTTTGGAAAAGATACGATTGAAAAAAAGGACCTTCAGATGGTATAAGAAGTACAGGACGACTGAAAATTATAATGCTTATGCACGTGCTCGAAATCGGGTTAAGAGGGCATTACGAAAAGCTACCAAGGAAACAGATGTCTATTGCAAAGAACATTAAAAGTGACCCAAAGAGACTGTTTAATTATATTGCATCACAAACTAAACCAAAGGAGATTATTCCGAACTTAAGCACACCTGGTGGAACTTTAACTAACAATGACAAAGAAAAGGCTGAGGTCCTAAATGTGTTTTTCTCTAGTGTTTTCACAGTGGAAGATGTCACCAATGTTCCTTCTTTTGAGTCAGAATGCAAGGTTTCAACAGAAAAGATTATTGGTGATAAACTTCACAGTTAAAGGTATATAAAGCCACTGGTCCTGATGGAATACACCCTTACTTGCTAAAAGAATTACATAATAGTTTAGCTATTCCCTTAAAGATTCTGTTTGTTAAGACTGTATCACATGGTAAGATCCCACAGGCATGGAAAGTAGCACAAGTAAAACCAATATTTAAGAAAGGTAACAAACAAGACCCTGGAAACTATCGTCCAGTAAGTTTGACATCGGTTGTATGTAAAGTTTTTGAAGGTTTTATACGTGATACTTTCGATAAATATTTGATTGATAATGACTTACTGTCCGATTATCAGTTTGGCTTTACCAGTGCAGGGTTCGTCATTAACATTTTTTCACATGAGCGCCTGCGCTCTAGTTTCAGAATTTTGATGAGCGCAAACTGAAAACTAAGAGCGCACACTAAAAACATGGAGCAACAAGTCTCAAACATAAATTCATTTTGATTTTGCACGGCCGCGAATTCGATCGTGTGCTCCACTTTTCTA
>JAAQRG010291189.1:0-14344 GCA_011634625.1 Babylonia areolata | reverse complement strand
TGTGTGAACCCTGTGCTTGTGTGTGTGAACCCTGTGTGTGTGTGTGAACCCTGTGCTTGTGTATGTGAACCCTGTGTGTGTGTGTGTGTGTGTGTGTGTGAACCCTGTGCGTGTGTGTGTGTGAACCCTGTGTGTGTGTCAACCCTGCATGCACGTGCAGACAGGATCTACGTGATGGGTGGCTTCAACGGGCAGGAGAGCCTGAACTCTGTGGAGTACTATGACCCGGCCAGCAACCAGTGGACCATGGTGCGACCCATGAGGGAGCGCCGCTCTGGGGTGGGGGTGGCCACTCATGGCGGTCTGCTGTACGCTGCTGGTCAGTCAGTCCCTGTGTGTGACTGTGGGGGTTGGAGGGGTTGGGTGTGTGTGTGTGTGTGAGTCGCTGTGTGCGTTTTCTCAGCAAAGCACAAAATCCCTCACTCCTTAAAATAGACGTGTGCTCTCTCCATGCATCCTTCTTCCTTACACACACACACGTAACGGTTGAATTTCTCTTGAAGTATTCTGCATTCACTATTTCTTTTCCCTTTTGGAGGTTTCAACGGCACCGGTCAGCTGAATTTCTCTTGAAGACGTAATAAAACATTCTGTATCCCCCCCCACCCCCCCCACCCCCGCCACTTTTTTTTTTTTTTAACCAACAGATTTCAGTGGCACCAAACGGCTGAATTTCTCTTGAAGTATTCTGTATACTGTATTCACCCGGTTTGGTTTGGTTTGGTTTTCTACAAAAGGTTTCAACGGCTCCAGACGGCTGAAATTCTCTTGAAGACGTAATAAAGTATCCTGTGTTCTGTATGCTGTGTCCGCCGGGTTTTTTTTTGTTGTTTTTTTTTGGTTTTTTTGTTGTTGTTTTTTTGTTGTTTTGTTTTTGGTTTGTTTTTTTGTTTTGTTTTGTTTTTTGTTGTTTTTTTCCCACAGGAGGTTTCAGTGGCACCAGATGGCTGAAATTCTTATTAAGTTTTCTGTATTCTGTGTCCACGATTTTTTTTTTCTACAGGAGATTTCAATGGCACCAAATGGCTGAAATTCTCTTGAAGACGTGATAAAGTATCCTATGTTCTGTATTCTGTGCCCACCTTTTTTTCCCCTACAAGAGTTTTCAATTGCACCAGATGGCTGAATTTTTCTTGAAGACGTAATAAAGTATTCTGTGTTCTGTATTCTGTGTCCACCTTTTTCCCCTGCAGGAGGTTTCAATGGCACCAGATGGCTGAAATTCTTATTAAGTATTCCTTGTCCATCTGGAGGTTTCAACGGCACCAGACGGCTGAATTTTTCTTGAAGATGTAATAAAGTATTCTGTGTTCTGTGTCCACCCTTTTTTTTCCCTTCAGGAGGTTTCAATGGCACCAGATCGCTAAAATTCTTATTACGTATTCTGTATTCTGTGTCCACTTTTTTTTCACAGCAGGAGTTTTCAACAGCACCAGACGGCTGAAATTCTCTTGAAGGCGTAATAAAGTATCCTGTGTTCTGTATTCTGTGTCCACCGTTTTTTTTTTCCCCACAGGAGGTTTCAACGGCACCAGACGGCTAAATTTCTCTTCAAGACGTAATAAAGTATCCTGTGTTCTGTATTCTGTGTCCACCCTTTTTTTCCCCAGCAGGAGGTTTCAATGGCACCAGATGACTGAAATTCTTATTAAGTATTCTGTATTCTGTGTCCACCCTTTTTTTTTTTATTTCCCCTACAGGAGGTTTCAACGGCTCCAGACAGCTGAATTTTTCTTGAAGATATAATAAAGTATTCTGTGTTCTGTATACTGTGTCCACTTTTTATTTTTCCCTACAAGAGTTTTCAGTTGCACCAGTTGGCTGAATTTTTCTTGAAGACGTAATAAAGTATTCTGTGTTCTGTATTCTGTGTCTACCTTTTTATTTCCCCAGCAGGAGGTTTCAACGGCACCAGATGGCTGAAATTCTTATTAAGTATTCTGTATTCTATGTCCACCCTTTTTTTCTTTTTTTTTTTTTCTTTTTTTTGTTACCCTGCAGGAGGTTTCAATGGCTCCAGATGGCTGAAATCCTTATTAAATATTCTGCATTCTGTGTCCACCCTTTTTTTTTCTTTTTTTTTTACCCTACAGGAGATTTCCATGGCTCCAGATGGCTGAAATTCTTATTAGTATTCTGTATTCTAGGTCCACCTTTTTTTTCTTTTTTCTTTTTTTTTTCACCCTGCAGGAGGTTTCAATGGCTCCAGATGGCTGAAATTCTTATTAAGTATTCTGTATTCTATGTCCACCCTTTTTTTCTTTTTTTTTTTTTCTTTTTTTTGTTACCCTGCAGGAGGTTTCAATGGCTCCAGATGGCTGAAATCCTTATTAAATATTCTGCATTCTGTGTCCACCCTTTTTTTTTCTTTTTTTTTTACCCTACAGGAGATTTCCATGGCTCCAGATGGCTGAAATTCTTATTAGTATTCTGTATTCTAGGTCCACCTTTTTTTTCTTTTTTCTTTTTTTTTTCACCCTGCAGGAGGTTTCAATGGCTCCAGATGGCTGAAATTCTTATTAAGTATTCTGCATTCTGTGTCCACCCTTTTTTTTTTTTTTTTTTTTTTTTTTTTTTTTTTTTTACACCCTACAGGAGGTTTCAACGGCACCAGACGGCTGAGCAGCGTGGAGAGGTATGACCCAGAGACAGATGACTGGAGACCTCTGCCGCCCATGCTCAACGCCAGGAGCAACTTCGCCATGACTGTCAGTCAATGCACCACATGGAGTAGTTGTAGTAGTAGTGGTAGCTGCTGCTGTAGTCGTAGTCGTAGTAGTAGTGTTAGCAGCTGCTGTAGTCGTAGTCGTAGTAGTAGGGGTAGCTTGGCAGTAGTAGAAGTTGTAGTTGCAGCAGTAGTTCATGCATGTGTTTGTGCGCGTGCACATGTGTGAGTGTGTGTGCCAGCGCATGCATGCATGCGAGTGTGTGCGAGCGTTTGTGCATGTACATTTGATGTGTGTGTGTGTATATGTGAGTAATGTGAGTGTGTGATGTGAGCGTTTATAGGTTTGTGTAATAAAGTGTGCGTTTAATGTGTGTGTTTGTGATGTGTGTGTGTGTGTAATGTAAATGTGTGATGTGTATGTGTTTATGAAGTGTGTGTGTTTGTGTGTGCGCGCACATGTGATGTGTGTATGTAATGTGAGTGTTTATGGGGTGTGTGCGTGTGTGTTTGTGTATGTGTACATGTGATTTATGTGTGTGTGTATGCGTGTGTGTGTGTGTGTGTGTGCAGGTCATAGAGGACCAGCTGATGGTGATAGGGGGGTATGGAGGCCGACACACCACGGCCAGAGTGGAGATCTATGACATGTGTAGCGACAGATGGTGAGTTTAACGTGATGATTTAGTCCACCTGGGCTCTCTCTCTCTCCCTCTCTCTCTCTCTCTCTCTCTCTCTCTCTCTGGCTCTCTCTGGAGATCTATGACATGTGTAGCGACAGATGGTGAGTTTAACGTGATGATTAGTCCACCTGGGCTCTCTCTCTCTCTCTCTCTCTCTCTCTCTCTCTCTCTCTCTCTCTCTCTCTCTCTGTGGAGATCTATGACATGTGCAGCGACAGGTGCTGTGTTGAACATGCTGGTTGGTCTGTCTCTGTCTCTGTCTGTCTGTCTCTCTCTCTCTGAAAGTGCGTAATATGTATGGTTGTAATTCTGTTTTTTTTAATTCATTGTCACAGTTGTTGTACCATAAACTGTTGTTTGATGATGATGATAATGATGATGACGATGATATCGATACTTACACAACACCTATCCTAGGTCAGAGACCAAGCTCTTAAGTGGTTTAGAAACATGGTGCATTCATTTGCACAATAAGCTGCCTATCTGAGTAGACCCAGGGAACTCGAGTACATTACGTGAAAAGCCCTTTTGTGCCCTTTTGTGAACGTGTACGTATGCACGTGTGTCCATGCTGTTTGTGTGTGTGTGTGTGTGTGTGCGCGCGCGCGCGCGCGTGCATATATGTGCGTGTGCGTGCATATATGTGTGTGTGTGCACGTGCGTGTGCGTATATGTGTGTGCGTGCGTGTGCGTGCATATATGTGTGCGTGTGCGTGCACATGTGTGTGTGCGTGTGCGTGCAAAAATGTGTGCGTGTGCGTGCATATATATGTGCGTGCACGTGCATGTATGTGTGTGTGCATGCGTGCAGGAGTGCGTCGACCCAGCTGAGCTACTCGCGCAGTGCCCTGAGCGCCTGCGTGGTGTCCGGCCTGCCCAACCCTGACCACTTCACCTGCCGCTACACCGCTGACCAGCCTTCCTTGGACCCCACCAGTGACCAGTCCGACCAGTCTGACCAGTAGCGGCCTGGGGAGCGATAGTAATATTTATAATGATCGATAATGATTACAGTAAATAATAATAAATAATAATAATAATGATGATAATAATAATAATAACAATAAATAATAATGATAATAATAGTAATGATAATGAATAATTCCTACTTCTACTAATATTAATGATAATAATAATGATTAGTATCTATACAGTGCTGTAATGATAATAAATAATTCCTACTACTACTACTACTAATATCAATAATGATAATAATGATTAGTATCTATACAGCGCTGAATCTTCTGCAGAGACAGTTCAAAGCACTTACGCTACTGAGTCATTCACACACATGCATAACTTTGATTTACATAGAATCGCGCGCGCACACACACACACACGCGCGCGCACACACACTGGAATAAAGAAAGGTCTTTTTTTCAGGGTTTTTTTGGGGTTTTTTTGTTGTTGTTTTTTTAAATAACGGCTGAATTCACACCAGAATTTCCTGGGCGAAGCGCGCGGCGCGTTTTACAATCCAAGGGAGGAAATCTTATGAGGCTACAAAAATGAAGATTTATCGACCTTTGTATTATTCCGTGAAGAAGCTAAAGTACGCAGTCGCCTTACCGTATTTTGTAGTGTGCTGGCGCAACTGAAGTCACGTGTAAATTTATTCCCACGAACTGAGGTAACAAGTAGCAATGGGGGATTCTACATTCATTCAGTTTCTTGGTGTGAACAAAATAAAGCGATATATTTTTTTCTTGTTGTTTTTTTCGCCCTGACCGTGCATGTTTTGACTTGCCGGCTGGAAGGACCCACGAAAAATCTGTTGATTAGACAAGGACAGAACCTTAACTTTAGAAACGTTCTGTTTCCAGGTTTTACTTGTGAGTATTACATTTATTTAAAGTAGAATTTTTTTTGCGTGAATCACAGATGGTGGATGCAGACATAATCATGACCAACAACTTCATCAAGTTTAATTCGCCGCGGGGATCGCGCACTGAAACTCTATAAACCATAAACTGACAAAAAACGTTCTCGCATCAGCTTTGATCCACTTGCACTGAGTTTTTTTCCCCCGCTGATAGGCATAGAATATACATGTAGAAACTGAAAAGTGTGAAAATGTGACCGGCACAAAACAACAACTAAACGAAAACCTAACTCCACAATCGTTGACTGCTCAGTTAACTTCCGAAACTGATCAAACATTCACGTAGAAATAGAGGAAGGAAATGCTTGGGCATCTCCTGGTTTAAGAGCTGTTGTATTAAGCATTTGTATGTCCGTATTTTGGGTTGTTTGACATTATAAAGTCATGCATGCAATGCACATCGGATTCATTCGAAATCGATGATCAGTCATGTTTGGTTGGTTCACATTATTAAGACAAGCACACACACATCGGGTTTTGTCGTTTGACAAGTTTCAAACTAAGGGCGCTTGGATTTTCTGAAGGGTTGACTATGTTTTTTTAAAATTTTGTTTCTTAATGTTTTCTGTATGCAATGTTTATCTATCAATTTATTTATTTAAAAACTTGTGTTACCTGCTTTATCGTTTACGTATTATAAGGAATCGAAATCACATTTATGGAGGATAATCTTTACTCTTTTCAGTCTATTTATTTGAAAACATTTTATTGTAATTGTGACAATTTTTTGATAACTGATTTGGATATAGACTGATCAGCATGTATTATCAATAAATCTCAGGGTGTGTAACAAATTTGTATTTTGAATGTCTTAACTATATATTTGAAATAACTGTAAACTTTTCTCGATAAAAACATATACAGATAATTTTATACCCTTTAAATATAGTTTCTATCTGACAATCATTCTTCCAAATCAGTATCACTGGTGCGTATTCATGTGTTTTTTATCTAACACAAAATATAATTTTGGACTGTACTAAAGATATACACTAACTAAATAGGATATTTTTACTGGTTCAATAGTTTAATTTTGGGGATATCATCTCTCAAAAGAATTAAAGTTTTGCCTGTTGATTATGTTGCAATTGGTTTTTTATGGTTACGTTGTGATCTCTGTTTTGTCTGATTCTGTGGGGAGAGGGGGGGGGGATGGACGAGGGAAGAAATGATTCGATTTCTTCACACAACACTGCGGGAGTCTGGGTCGTTCGGGTCGTTCAGTTATAGAGAATGATGTGGGCTCGAAATACACACTTACCTGTTCGATTGTCATTCAAAGCAGACCAGTCACACACACCCCACACCTTAACTGTGTCTGTAGTTAGGGATGACGGTCAGAAATTACATGAGGGGGTCTGGGGGGGTAAATGAAAACTTTGCCCCTCACAGTACAACTAAACATCATCTGGTACTTTCTAACCATGAATGGTAGGCATAACAAATCACAAACAATCGCACACTTACATAAAGAAAAGAGCAACAGGACAATAAATAAACTGTAATCAACAGCTCGGCTTTTTATTGTCGGACTGACTAACAGTATTTGATATGTCGGAAAAATGATAATGAATATACCGACTTCGATCTTTTGCGAGGGGAGGAGAGGGGGAAGGGGTGGTAGCAACGGCGGGAAAAAAAACCAAAAAACCTTTTCATTGTTTTGCCAGGTGTTTTGCGCATCTCATGCTTTTGACAAGTAAACATTTTGGTTGTGTTCGCTCTAACCACACGATTATGATCCATGATGATATCGATTTGTTGTTGTTGTTTGGTTTTTTTGGTGTTGTTTTCGTGTGTGTGATTAACAATACTAACAGCATCATCAAAAAAACAACAACCAAAAAAACCTAAAGGCCAGACACTACAGTCAAATAACGACTTTTTTCTCTCCTTATATCTCTTTTTGTTTCTTGTCTACTAGGTGTATCATCACTTGTGGATCACAAAAAGTGTTAGATTTCTGTGAATACCCGTTGCTATGGAAACAAATCAAAATGGCCGCCAAACAATGTATCAAAGAAATCGGGTTCGTGGTGCATGCAAACATTTTTTGTTATGTGGACTTGATACATAATGACATTATCTTCATTCATTTTCACACGAGATTGTGTTGATTCTTCAGTTATTTGTCCCCTTAATTGTCAGCTCGAGAAAAAGAACAGAAAATTTTGGGATGGGCTTTTACTGTGTACTTTACCCCTTGAAGGAACTCGTTCCCTTTCATAATTACATGGTTTACCATACAGTATACCTACTAGCTAGGTGGTGGAGGGGGGGGGGGGTCATGGGGGAGGGGGGGGGACGAAACGACCACTGAAGCAAGGCACAGCCTCATGGAGTAAAGTTATGGTTGTCACATGGTGTTTTCAATTACACGTCCACATGTGTGTGTGATGCAGGCGTTCTATTCATTCATCCCTAGATGTAAATCTGCCACTGCTTTGTAAAGCCACGCGATCACGAACAGCAAACTGAATTATCATTACTTTTTTTTCTACATCTGTTTAAGTTGTGTGTGTGGTGGTGGGAGGGGGGTTGTTTACAAGGTACATTACACAATGCGGTTTTTAACCAAAAATGGGAGGGGTCGGATGTTCGGATGGATATCTAGTAGGTATTCCTACTGTATGTTAACATGACAGTTTACAGTGATAAGTTTAAAGATACACAGTAGACGTGTACTTTACTATACCGAGCCATGCGTTCTTCAACGGAAAGTATTTCAAACTGCGGCGTAACCTGTCTTGGTGAAGACGTCATTGTAATCACAATCACCCAGCATGTCATCATCTTCGTCTGTGGCGTTCAGATCGTCATACTTGACGTCATCGCTGCCCTCCTCGTCATCATCATTATCATCAACATCACCACACGGAGGATGAGCGCGTGAGGTTGTTCCGACCTGATTCTTAGAGCTCGTGGTCAGTGTTTCGTCTTCCCAGAGAAGTGGGCGTTGACTGGGTTGTCTTCGTTTCTTCTTGTAGCGCTGGGCGTGTCTCGTATAGGGTCGCTGTACCTTGGCCTTTCTGTTGGTGCCTAATGATGACGACATCTGGCTGCTGTCATGTCCCGTTTCACGTGCGTCGTGCCCAGCGTCTTCCGGACTCTGCAGCTCTTCTTCTTCTTCCATCGTCACCGTTCTGCAGGCAGGATCTTCTGCGACGATGGAGCTGTCGGCGAGGTCCATGTACAAGGCGGCTTCGCTGAAGGCGCTGGTTCTTTGATCGACAGAGAGGAAGGACGAGGCGTTGAGTTGTCCGCTCATCCTGGACCCTTGCGGGTGAGGACCGCTGATGTTTGTTTCTTCGCGACGCTCTGTGTCCGGCTCAGAGCGGCACAGCTCGTTGTAGACGTGTTCCTCCATTTTGTCACGTCGTAGCGAGGCGTACTGGTTCTGGGCTGAGGATGCGTGCCGGTACTGGAGCGGGATCTCGTACCCTCCGCTGTCCACGCGGCGGATGGAGCGGAGCTTGGGCTGCGAGCTTTTCTTCTTGCCCGGGATGACCCCCAGGAAGGACTTTTTCACAGCGGCCTTAGGGCTGCCGGCGGCGCCGGTGAAATCCTCCGCCGACAACGGTCCTGCGATGGTGTACACATCCCGCGCCCTGCTACGCATGATGGGTTTACGGACACTGACGGCTTTTTCCCCCGGCGATCCTTTCTGCCGCGAAGGTTTGACGGTGTGGGGGTCACAGGACTCCGGCCAGGAGCTGTCAAACTGGGAAGACCCGCCGGCTGAAGGAGAGTGGAAGTGCTGAGTCACCGTGAACGTCGGGACGTCGGATCTTTCAGACTGTGGACGACGCACAGAAAGAGGAGAGGAGGAGGAGCACCTTTTGGGGAACGACGTCTGACGCTCAGACACCACCAACTGGTGAGACAGCTCACGGTGAACCATCAGCGGGCTTCTCCTGGGGTCCACAAGGTTGGGAAGACCCTCGAAATCGCCCTGCCCGTCAAGGGAGACGGCGCCCACGTTGGTGTACTGGCCGAGGTCCTGGAGGCTGTGTCTGCTGCTGCTGCCGGGCAGGTGGGGGAGGATGCGGACGGACATCATCTCACCGGTCTTCAGGGACCCTTCGCCGTGTCCTCCGCCCCTCCACCTGTCCCCGGTGGTCGGCCTCACGTGGGACTGGCGGCGGCCGAGGGACGCGAGGTTCTGGTGGGTGCACGTGCTGCCGCTGCCGCTGCTGCTGCTGTCGTCGCTCCCCGGCCCCGGCCCCGGCCCCGCCTCGGGGTGCGGCCCTGGCGGCGGCAACACGCTGACGTCGTGAGTCTTGGTGGTGATGAACAGGCTGTAGAAGGTGCTGCTGGCCGTCACGCCGCATCGGAACCTGTAGTGGTGACAGGGCGTGTAAGTACGGAACATGCAGTAGCACATCATTCAGTGTAACAGAGACATAATTATAGTGTGACAGAGCCATTTAGTAACAGAGAATGTGACTAGAGATCACACATTAACGACAGAGCATGTAGTATAACAGAGCATGCAATAACAACGGAGCATGCAGTATAACGGAGCCATAGAGTGACAGAGCATTCAATAACAGACCATACATTAAACAGAGCATGTGGTATCACAGAGCCAAATAGTAACAGAGCATGCAATAACAAACCATACAATGAGAACCAAAAAAGCATGTAGTAAAAGAACGTGCAGTAACCGACCATACAATTATGTACTGGAGACCTTGCAATGTAACGGACAATGCAGGAACGGACCAAGTAGTTCAAGAACGTACAGCAACAGACAGGAGAAAGGTGGCAGAATGGTTAAGACGCTCATCTGCCAATACAGAGAGTCTGTGAGGGTCTGGGTTCGAATCCCACTCTCGCCCTTTCTCCGGCTAGAAACGTTTGACTGCAAAATCAAACTGAGCGTCTAGTCATTCGGACGAGAAGAGAAGATAAAGCGAGCTCCCGTGTACGACACGCACTTGGCGCACTGAAAAAGAACCCATGGCAACGATAGTGTTTTGTCCTCTGGCAAAATTCTTTAGAAGAAATTCACTTTTTGGTAGATACAAAAATTACAAGCATACAGTCAAGGCCTGACAAACGCGTAGGGTTGTGCTGCTGTCAGGAATCTGCCTAGCAGATGTGGTACAGCATGTATGGATTTGTCCGAACGCAATAACACATCCGTGACAATGTGGATGCTGAAACTAGCGTTAATAGTTGTCTGAAGTCTGTGGAATTCGCGTTGACTTAGGAAGATTCTTAACGGTGAGAAAACCTAGCGCAGCATACTAAGATCTCCAGCGGAATCCAGCCCTGGTAAAGTCAATAAACAGCAAGGACTTACAGGCGTCCCCTGAGCAGGCAGCAGATGACGATGAGAAGGGTGAGGAAGAAGAAAGCGGCGACAGTCAGAGCGCCATACCAACTGTCCCAACTCATCCTCTGCAAGCACAGAGGAGGGCGATGATGAGGATGGTGATGATGATGGTGGTGGTGGTGGTAGTGGTGATGATGAATATGATGGTGATTATGATGGTTATGGTGGTGGTAGTGTTGCTGATGATGAATATTATGGTGACTGTGGTGATGATGATAGTGATGGTGTTGACGAAGACGATGACGACGACGATGATGACGACAACAACAGCTTACAGCACCACTATTAGCCTAAAGGCAAAACAATACTGATAACAAAAACAATTATCATTATTTGAACAGGAGCTCAGTGATGATAATGATGAGAATGGTATCGACAACAGTTTAAACACATTAAACATGCGAATACGTAGGGGAAAAATACAGAAATAAAACGAACAAACCAGTTTTATCTTAAGATAAACAGAATAAGATATACAAGCATATATTTCGTGTTATCCTAAAGACAAAAAAATACTTACGAAATAGGAATTGTCTGCATCTGAAAAAAAAAAAAAACATGAAAAAAAGTAATCACCCAGTTTGTTCATAACGCTAACATTCAATCAATAAAATGAAATCAACTACAAATATAGACAGTTGCCAGCATTCGCAGAAACAGACACACACACACACACATTTACAAATACACTATCACGTCACGCACGCACGCACGCACGCAGACAAGGACAGACAGAGATACAGAGAGACCAACAGACAGACACAGAGAGAGAAACAGAGAGAGAAAGAGATCGTTATCGTCCTCCCACTTGTTGTTGGTCGTTATCATTATTTCAAGCCGCCTGCGGTTTTCCCGAAGCCGTGAGAGACATCATCATCATCATCATCATCATCATCATCATCATCATTATTATTATTATTATTGTCGACGGTCATTATCATTATTTCAAGCCGCCTGCGGTTTTCCCGAAGCCGTGAGAGACATTATCAATATTATTATTATTATTGTTATTATTATTGTTGTTGTTGTCGGTCGATGTCATTATTTCAAGCTGCCTGCAGTTTTCCCGAAGCCGTGAGAGACATTATTATTATTATTATTATATTATTATTGTTGTTGTTGTTGCTGTTGTTGTTGTCGGTCGTTGTCATTATTTCAAGCTGCCTGTGGTTTTCCCGAAGCCGTCAGAGACATTATTATTATTGTTATTATTATTATTATCATTGTTGTTGTTGTTGTTGGTCGTTATCATTATTTCAAGCTGCCTGCGGTTTTCCCGAAACCCGCGAGAGACATTATTATTATTGTTGTTGTTTTCATTAGTATAATTATTATCATTTCATGCTGCCGGTAGTTTTGCCGATATTCTGTTACTATCATCATCATCATCGTCGTCGTCGTCGTCATCGTCATTGTTATCATTATCATAATTATTGTTATTATTATTATTATTGTTATCATTATTTGGAGCCATTATTTTTACTGTTAGAGAAGTAATTGTAGTAGTAGCAGCAGCAGCAGCAGCAGCAGCAGCAGTAGTAGTATCATCATTATCATCATCATCACTTCAAGCTACCTGTAGTAGCTTTCCCGAAGTCGTAAGAACCCCTGCCCTCATCCTCATCATCGTCGTCATCGACATCACCAGAAGCAGACGAAGAAGAAGAAGAAGAAGAAGAAGAGTTGCCTCCCTCAGCCATCACGTGACGCAGTGCACGCTCACAGCGCGTGCCGGCCAAACCGCGAGGGCACACACACACAAACCCGAAGGGCGTGTCCTGACACGATCCGCCGTTCCCACACGGCAATGTGTGACACACCGCCGCTTGCCGCTGACACAGGCGTCCTGATCAGATCAGATCAAATCAAATCAAAAAGTTTTTTTTTTTTTTATCAATCAACCCAGTCAATGGAAGTTTTTTGGGTTTTTTTTTGGTTTGTTTTTTTGGGGTTTTTTTTTGTTTTGTTTTTTGTTTGTTTGTTTGTTGTTGTTGTTGTTGTTTTCAATCAGGAAAGGAGGGTGAGAGAGAGGGGATGGGGGTGAATCAGACAGCAGTGATGATACTGATAATGTAATGGTAGCAGCATTTATGATAGTGCCAGGAGTAACACAATGATGATGAAGACGATGAAGATGATGGTTATGATGATGATAATAATAATGATGATGATGATAACAGGACAGACAGAGGCAGAGAAAAAAAGAGACAGAATGAGAGAGAGCGACAGAGAGAGAGAGTGAGTGGGTGAGTGAGGGAGTGACAGTCAAATGTTTAAAATCAATATCAAAGAAAGGTACGTGGAGAAGAATGTACATGTACAAAGACAGGGAGACAGACAGACAGACAGACAGACGGACCAACAGACAGAGAGTGAAAAACAGAGATAGGGAGACAGAGACAATATTATATTACTCTTTTATCCAAACAAATTTCTTTGTATGAAATTCGGGTTGCTCTTTTTTTTCTGCCTACTATGTTATTTGTTTCCTATCGAAGTGGATTTTTCTGCAGAATTTCGCCACGACAACCCTTTTATTGCAGTGGGTTCTTTTACGTGCGCTAAGTGCATGCCGGCAGCATAGGGGATCTCGGTTTATCGTCTCACCCGATTGACTAGCATCCAGACCACCACCACTCAAGGTCAAGTGGAGGGTGAGAAAATACTGGCGATTGTGGGATTCGAACCGGTGCGCTCAGAATCTCTCGCTTCCTAGGAGGACGCGTTACCATCAGACCAACACTCGACATAAGCGAGACACGCGCACACTGACCGACGAAGCCCAGAGGACACAGGCATGCGAAGGAGCCGGGTGGGGAATTGACACAGCGGGCGCCGTTCTGACAGTGGCTGTGGTCACACTCGTCCCTGTCTGTCTGACAGTCCTGCCCCTCCCACCCTGCACACACACACACACACACGCGCGCGCGCGCACGCACGCACACACACACACACATACGCACGCACAAACACTTCCGCACACACTTACGCACGCACAAACACATTTACGCACGCACACACACTTACGCACACACTTACGCACGCACACATACACACACAACACACACATGCACGCAGATACAGTCAAACACACACACACACACACACACACACATTCCCATACACGCGCGCACAAGCACACACACACACACACGCTCACGCGCGCGCGCGCGCGCACACACACACACACATACACATACACACATCATTTACATAATTATTTTCGTGTTGCTCTGTTGTTGTTGTTGTTGTTGTTGTTGTCAGTTTGCTTGTTTTTTTTCTGTATATTTTCGTAATGGTACTTTGCAAGATCATATTTGATCTCACCTTTCATACTTAATGAATGCTTCCAAAATGAAAGACAATGCAAGCGCGCACACAGACACACCTTGTAACTGTGAATCCGTTATTCAGTAAAAGAAACATTTTCTGTGGTGAGTAGTCTTTTTTTGAGTTGAAAGTTATTTCCCTTTTGCTTCAAAATTCCTTCCTTACCCGACAGGCACTGCTTCTCGCCGGAAGTGACGTTGCAGTACGCATGCTCCGCGGAGGAGTTGGCGACACGGCAGTGCACGTCACACCCGGATCCGTAGAAATCTGGGTCACACTGTAGCTGGAGTGACAGCACCAGTCTGTGTGGGGCAGGTCACAGCATCCGTCAGTCACACATACATATATACATACATACACACAAATACACGCGAGAGCGCGAGCGCGCGCGTGCACACACACACACACACACACACGCACGCACGCACACACACACACACACA
>JAAQRG010291183.1:0-14300 GCA_011634625.1 Babylonia areolata | reverse complement strand
TTGGACTTTCTGTTTTCTTCTTTGCAATACAGGTAACCTTGACATCTAATGGAAATCAAGCTGAAGCTTGTGTTGCGACTTGCACCTTGTCATTACAGTGGATGTACCACAATGCCTGTACAGACAAGAAAGCCCACCTGCTTCATCTTCCTTGAATTTACTTCAAACATTTCATTCGTCCTTCACTAAAATTCAAATCAATCATTCAATTTTATCAAACTACTTCATTGCACTTGAGGCAACTGGTACTTTACAAAGGTTATTACGAGCGAGTGAGTGAGTGAGTGAGTGTGTGTGTGTGTGTGTGTGTGTGTGTGTGTGTGTGTGTGGTGTGAGTGAGTGAGTGAGTGAGTGAGTGAGTGATGGTGTGGTGTGGTGTGGTGTGTGTGTGTGTGTGTGTATGTGTGCGCGTGCATGCGTGTGTGGCAACTGGTACTTTACAAAGATTATTACTAATATATGCATGTGTGTGAAATTCAAACAGCTTTTTTCTCTCCACATTTTACTATGAACTACTGAGCAGGAGACCCGACACCAACAGGTACACACAAGGTCCAACATCTTACTGCTAGGGCTCTCTTAATCTTACAATGGTTATTTTTCATTTGCCAAATAGCACGACCAAGATCCCTAACAATTTGTATATATATATATTTTTTTTTTTTTAAATACTTCACTTCCATCTCTAAAGAACCCTTCCAATGAACCCTTATTTAGTGCAGTTTGTAACTTTGGCAACAATCTGAACCCAAGTCGAGGACGACATGGCAACAGCCCATACAAACAACAAGCTCATAAAACATGAATGCTGCCATCAACAACAACAAAAAGAGGGAAAAAAAAAGAAAAAAAAAAAAAAGAGGAAAGCAGCATCATATTGTTTTGCCTTGGGCTTTTTCAGCTTGTTGCGTCCTCTGACGTTTCCTCGAGATGGAAGACTTCTGCCTGGCTGAGCCAGCGTCTGATTTATACCATCAATACCATCACCACCAGGACCTTGAGCGTTGCCTGTGTTTCTTTCACTAACTGGCAATGAGCCGTTATTCTGCAAGCAAACAAGGCAGGAAATGTTATGTCAACATGAGTCAGAATCACCACACACACACCACTGATCCACTAAAGCCCATCTTTTGATGAAATATGTTCTTGCTATTCTAATGCATGTACTAATACATGCACCAATTGCTTAAAAATGAAAAAAGAAAAAAAAAAGGGGCATAAACTTCCATAAAATTCGGACTATTAGCCGCAACTTTCCCCCTCAACTATGACCCCTGCATCTAAAATAATAACATATTGTTTGTAGATTTTTTTCTGATGTCGCAGGTTTTTCAGATGACACATTTAGGTCAAACTGTCTGTTATCATCGGTCTCTAATTTATTTTTACATTCACTATAAGTATAAAAACTGGTTTTGACTCTCCCTGACTTCAAAACTCACTGTAAAAGTGTACTAGTGTTAACTATTCACGTTTATCTATCTCCAAACTTACACGACCTTTATATACATGAAACATTCAGTTCATCACCCCTGCTCAGACAACTTCCATCATGCTGAAAACGCGACCCAATGCTTATGATACAGCTTCACACTGAATGCGATCAAACTGGTCATTGAAAAGGGAAACTGCTTTTGTCAAGTTTCTCATTTTCTGTGGCTAATTTTGAGACATTTTTGCACTTGTAACATTTGTGGTTCTTAAATGTGTGAATAAATTCCCAATAAAAAAAAAATTAGGGTATGCCTCTTACATAACGCTGCGCTCAATAGCCCGATTTTCACAGTACACTTTAAAGAAAACAACACCTGCAATGAAAAAGCCTACTAAATTTCAAAACAGCATTTAGAAAATCAAATTCTACATCAGTTGGTTGGGTATGATCAACATGATGAGATTGAAAATCATGTAAACTATATCTATCAATAAAATATGTATCAAATAACCACAACCATGATTTTTATCTCCAAGTAAAGGTATGTGCAGTTTTGCAACCTACTCTAGATGGCAGACCTCATGAGTTTGTTTCTTCAGTTTTTCCAATGACGTGCATGCCTATGCCTAAATGACCAACTAATCTATTGATCAATCCATTAATACACCACTGAAAATTGTAATCAAATAATATCAGCACTTCACAAGGAAGTTGCTAAGCAATAAATGTACCATATTAATAAAGTCAAACGCCTTCTTCTTTTCATGAGTCAGATGGATAAAACTAAAAAAATTATAGAATAAAATATAAAATAAAAACACACAAACACACACACAAAAATATCAACGAGAGAGAGAGAGAGAGAGAGAGAGAGAGAGTGAGTGAGTGAGTGAGAGTGTGAGTGTGTGTGTGTGTGTGTCACTGGTCCAGAAAATAAAGGAGATAAATTCACAATCAAAGCTGTTGCATGAGTTTTAACAAGAAATTGTCACTGTCATTTTCTGGATTATAAAACGAATGTATTTATTTGGTCTCACCAAAGCTTTGCAAAGATAAGAAAGAAATTCAAGAATCATTTCTCCCGGATACAGCTGTAAACTAAATCATAGTATACTACCAGATAATGATTTGATTATCATTTGAATATCAAATTCATTAACAAAGTGATTTTAGGAATGATACTAGTAATGGGTAATTTAAAGAGATATGACTCACTGCCAAAAGGTGGGCACAATGACGGTTGTGTATTTTCTATGACAATTGTTTTTCATCCATTTATGTTGTCAGGGAAGAAGACTGTCTACGTACATCAAACTCAAAGACACTAACGATACACTGAGGTTGTTGGAGGATGACACCTCTTCACAATGGATATTGTGTCACTCTACAACAGCATCCCTCACGGTGACGGTTTGCAGGCTCTGTAGCACCACCTGGAGAAGAGCGACATCAAGGACCTCCACATCCCCACCATCCTCTGCCTAGCAGAACTGGTTCTCTCCCTGAACTCGTTTGCCTTCGAAGATCATCACTTCCAGCAAACAAGAGGGGTGGCAAGGGCACAAAGATGGGGCCAGTTTTGCATGTCTTTTTGTGGGCTATGTGGAGGAACAAGCTCTCAACCACTATACAGGGACACAACCAGCACTGTTCAAATGATAAACTGACGACTGCCTCGGTGTGTCAACCAGCCCAAGGGAAGCTTTGTTGAACTTTATCCAACACCTGTCAAGTTTCCACCCTGCCCTCCGATACCTTTCCATCTCTGTCCATCCAGACAGCCCCAAACTCTCCACCACCATCTTCTACAAGCCTACAGATTCCCATGCATATTTTCTGTACAGCTCCAGCCACCCATCCTCTACCAGAAACAGCATACCATTCTCTCAGTTCCTGAGGCTCAGAGGCTTTTGCAGCAGTGAACTGGACTTTGACGAGGCGCAGATGTCCACCTTCTTTGCAGCCCGCCATTACCCAGAGGACATCATGCAGACAGCGCTTGAGCATGCACACTCTGCCACCCGCTCAGAAGCTCTGACACCAAGAGAACTTTGAGAGAACGAGGATCGCGCCGTGGCAGTCACACCATACCATCCACACAACCTGCCAGTCGGCAGAATCCTGCATGCAAATTTCAGTCTCCTGCAACAGGACCCACACCTCAGAGAAGCCTTTCCCAAACCATTGCTAAATGCCTTTCAGAGAGACAAGAACCTGTGTGACATGCTCGTGGAGTCCAATCTAAGACCTCATACCAGCCATTCAACCTAACCAGGTTGCAGACCCTGTGGGGATCGAAAGTGCAAGGCCTGTCCCTTCATAGACACCTCGGGTACACTTGTTGGACCCTCTAGCACATTCACTGAGATCTCATCTCAACTGCCAGTCTACTGATATTGTGTATGTTTTGTCCTGCACCCTCTGCTCCAAGCTGTCTGTGAGGGAGACCTTACCATTCATTGGGCGAGCGCTTCTCAGAACACCTGAGGTTGATGAAGCCAGGCTGCAAAAACCCTGTCAGCCAGCATTTTGCTGGCCCATACCACAGCTTCCCTCATGCAAGAATTTCAGCTGTGTGGTAGAACCCCAGTGACAACATGTACAGAAAATACTGGGAGAGTCGCGTCATTGACCACTTGGAGACCGTACAGTCGGCTGGACTGAACATCAGAGACACTGCCATCTAGCACCTGGGCCCTTCTGCCTTGATCTCTCTGTCCTTATTCTTTCTTTAACCCCCTATCTCTTTTTAGAAGCAATTTGTGTGTGTGTGTGTGTGTGTGTGTGTGTGTGTGTGTGTTTGTATGTTTATGTGTGTGTGTATGTGTTTGAGCATGTATTGCACTGAATGGTGATCAGCAGTGTTTAGTGTGCATGGTCCATCAATACAAAAAGTAGTGAAATGTTATCATCCAATTCTCCAGTCCACTCTGTCCTCTTTTCATCACTTGACAACAGGCCTATGGTTCAAAACGTCACGTCTCACTCCAAGAGGATTCATCTACCACCAAAAATGTTTTTTATAAACAAGTTTTTTGTTCATTTATATTGTTTATCTAACTTTGCAATAATGTAGAAAAATGCCCAAAGACAAACCTGAGACAATATAAACCACCAAACCCTGTCAGTTTTACAGTAATTTCATTTGGACGGAAATTGAAGCCCCCCTAAAACAGGCTGCCGAAAATGGACAATAGCCCACGAAGGTCATCAAAGTTTCTGCACAACAACTTGCCAAGGGTACAAATCCAAATTATCAAAAGTTTATTAGGAGTGCATTCCTGCATTGGCTAAGGCCAAAGGCAGGGAACAATTATTTGACACAATGACTAAGCACATCAAGGTAAGAACACTGCATAAAGAAATGTTTTCAACCTATCTGATTGGTCTCTTGCTGCACAGAGGTGTGCATGTGTTGTAAACACTGACGTCCATCACACTTGTCTGAAGAGACTTTTTATGTAATTTACTCAGAACATATAAAGCATGCTGTCTTGTCCTTTTATAGAAAGGTGACTTCTTATGGTCCCTTTACAAAAAAACATTCATCTTTGTGAAATGTTATAAGTGATTTTTCCCAGCCACCATCCACTTTCAGTGGTGAGTGCCCACCTTTTGGCAGTGAGTCATATGAGAGGGACTGAATCAAAAAAGCATAGTGTATCTTGTGGAGAGTGTGGGTTGAGGGAAGGGCTGCAAAACCCCCTGGTGTGATGGAAAGGTGACACCTTACTGGGAGATCTGGGGGCAATGCCCCCCTGAAACTGACAAAAATATATTTACGAACCCTGATAACAGTGCATTATGTTTCACTGTTCAGAAGGGTCAATATTCACTTCTTTTTTTTTTTAATCCTTTTTTTAATGGCACAAAAACACTCAAAAGGAAGAACAGTGTTTCCTACAAGGCTTAAATCTGGTAAAAACAGAACATATTTTCTGCTCGAAATGGAGATGAATATTTGGTACTTTGACTAGTGGATCCCAGATCTAAGTAACATATACTAATTAACATATAACCCAATTCATTTATATACTACAGAGGCTGTCAGCAAAGGCAAAGAAAAAATAAAGAAAAAGAAAAACAAATGAAACTAAAACATTATCTAAAGCAAATACCTAAAGCATAAATATGATCTAAAAACATAAATATCACTCTCTCTTTCAATGAAGCTGAAGAACGCTTTTCACACTAAATTAACAGAGAGAAAGATAGATGGGGGAAAAAACACAAAAACCCCACCAAAACACAACACAACAACAACACCTTTATGACCGACTCAGCGACTTAAAATCTGACAAAAGTGCTGTAAATTATCCAGCAACATTTTTTTTGCCTTTGAGTGTTTCAGCTTCCTGTATCGCCTGGCAGTCTTTCCATGAGACACATTAGCTATGAGCGGCAGCGTCAGAGTTTTATCACCATCACCATCACCACCAGAACCATCAGTGCCCAATGAGGTGCTCCTAATGTACGGCTTAAAGCCGTCACTCTGAAAACAGACCAAAATACATGGAATTTACCTCCTCCAAGAATCAACTATCAAAGACATTACCGTTACCATTTGTCCTTTCACTCTCTCTTATAATTTACATTTCTGTTCACTATTTCTCCTTTCACTCTCTCTTATAATTTACATTTCTGTTCACTATTTCCAAATTATTATTTGATGGACTGAATTACTGGTATCAAATTAGTGTTCATTACATAAACATACTCATACTGTCCAGTCTTTGAAAAAAAAAAGTTCATCTTACTATTAATTGCATTCAAATTATTATTATATATCACTATATTTTACACAAGTGTGCACTCATATACATACATGTACACACAATCACAGGCACAAAAAAAAAACAACACACACACACACACACAAAATACACAAAAAACAAAACAAAGTAGCACAAGTCAGAACCAACACGCACATACACACTCACAAATAACGTACACACAATCACAGGAAAAAAACAAACAAAAAAATCACCAAACTAGCACAAGTCAGAACCAACACACACACACATACACTAAAACCCCACATTTAATGATTAATCTGACATTTAACAATAAGTTTAGTACAGTCAATCCTGTTCTTGTTGCTCATCTCAAACTATTCACCTCCATGCATTTTCTGACATGCAATGTTCTTACATAACAGTAACAATGACAGTAGCATTATACTATTCATAACTGTCAATGTCATTAACCACTGTATCTCCAGCTGATCAACAGTTTGTGTGTGATGCTGAGACACTTGTCTTGCTGCCTTCTTCTTCTTCAAAATTCCATGCAGGATTTCATACTGTCCAACACCACAGCGGGACTGGGAGCAAAAAGTAACCCAGTGGGGAAAAAAATTTCTTCGGGTCAAGATCATTACATAGACACACCAGTGTGGTGGATATCTTCTTCTTTCCTTCTTTCAACAATGGAAAAGAAGAAGGGAGGATGGAGACTTCTACTGAAAGAAGTATGGTTTGTTTCTTTTCTTCTTCTTCGTCAGCTCCACTTAAAAGAGTTAAAACAGTGTATTTCCTTTCTTCTTCTTCAGCTCCAGTTATACCAGTGAGCATAACAGTAAAATTCCAAATACCAAGACAAAACATAAATCATTATCATCACACAGACATCAAGATGTGCACTCTTCTTCTTCAATATCTGGAGTGGCTGTTCACCGTTACCACTATTCTATTGCTTCATTAGAAACAAAGCACATCGTTTTCTTCTTCTTCAGTTCTTCCCCCCTTCATTTTTACCTCTTTTCCGTGTGATCTGGTACATGAACAATGTGGTGTGGTTAAAAATCTTTTTTTTTTTTTCCAAAACCATCTAAAAATGGAACTATCGAAGTATCAGTCAAATGTGACTTCCTCCATAAAACAGTCAGTCTAATTCTGTGTTTTTCAATTTCTTCTTACTGAGCAAATTTGGCATTTTTCACCACTACAGGTTTGACTGTACTGCACTACATAATAATTTCTCACTGGCATCATCTTAGTTATAATTTTGCAACATTTGGAGCAGGCTCTTTAAAAAAATGTTCTTTATAACTTATATATATAAAAAAAAAAGCCTGGTCAGCCATGAAAATTAATATTTACAATTACTGATAGATGGTTCATTACTTTACAAACGGACTCTTCATGAATCCATTAAAAATAAGAATAATAATAAATTGTAACATCTGAATGATTTTTTTAATTCCAAGTATTTCAGAATTTTCTTTTCCACACAAGGAAGCTAAGTAACTATGGCGAAGCAGGATCAAAAACTTGATCATGCCTTAGACTTTGGCTTTTCGAAGAAAGGTTCAATTCCGTCTTCTGATTGGGACTGAGTGACTGATCTGTCTGCTGTCCCAACACTGCTTGCATCCGCACAACCCCCAACACTTGTGTCACGCATAATTTGTGACAAGCCTTCATTCTGGAATCAGAAGCCAACATGGTTCATGTCCAACATGTGTATCCTTTTTTTTTTCTCGCTCGTTTGTTGTTTTTATCAAGTAATATGAATCAGAACAAGACAGAAATGTGGTCAACTGAAGCTTCCTTTGAACTTCTGACAAAACCAACATTTGATTTAAAAAAAAGAAAAAAAAAGAAAAGAAAAGAATCCCTTAACAAATTTGCAAGCAAATAACACGGCTACCTTTGAATTTAAATTGTATTCATAATCATCATAATCATGATTATGAAATGATTTTTTTTTTTTTTTAATTATTTCATTTATGTAAAACCACTTCACATGCTAGTAAAACCTCTGATGTCCAAGCTGCCTTTACAGTTTTACTTCTAAGGCACATCGACATGAGATGTTAACTAACAAACTGAATAATTTAATGAATGAATGAATGTGTTGATGGCTGATTAATTTGGCTCAGAAACCTGACAATGCCACACAAGAAAAATCTCTGAAAAATCTGAGGCACAGGGGAGAACACAGGTAAGTTCCAACAGTGCATGTCACACCAAAGACAAAGGAACTGGACACCAAACTCAAAATAACTGTAATCACCCGAGTAGTGGGAAAGGGAAAGGGCAGACCAATATCGTTGTTGGGGATAATCAATTCTCAGTTCTAAACTAGACAAAACATAAGATTAAGAATGAATCAAGTGCTCGGAGTAAAACACTTTTTTGAAGTCAATCATACAAAGCAAAATGATCTAAGTGGCTGAGATACAGGCTGTTCTGATTCACCCAGTTGAAGGAGTTCGCTGACTACTGTGCAAGTTAGACAAAAGGCTTCAGAAACTTGAGTAAGGCACAAAATGTACCAGCCAAATGACAAGTGTAAAGAGAAATGACATGGAGAATGGGATAACAGACACGTCCATGTGCATTAGAGTTGAGTCCACATGCATTAGAATCACAACCTGAATTCTAATATTTCTATCCAATCCAGCTGAAAATTTCTGACATCAGAAAACATGACCATGATCCGACAAAGATGCCCAACACAAAGAATATTTGCATGCTTCAAGTGGCACAGCATCATATTCAGACAGCGGGAGAAAGTGTTCTGAACTGCCTACAGAAACACAGTGAAAATATTATAATCTTGTTAAAAGGACAATTGTAAATTTAATTATCCAACATATACCTGTGTGTGTATCACTTTATGTGTGTTTCACTGTTTGTGCATTTCAACGCCTGTGAGCATACAGTGATACACACTTGTGTGGGAACGTACTAGTTTGCTAACGTAGCCCATTTTCATTGTACCATCACAGCTTTCATTTCATCACATTTTTAACATATAATTTACTTATAATTTATATGTTTATTCTATCTACTTATTTAATTTCATCTGTCTTACTGTTTTATTGAATCCTAGGTTAGGCTCTCAAGGCCTGACCAGCGTGTTGGGTTGATGCGAATGACAGCCATCTGCTCCTTTTTTCCCCTACAACAGCAGATGTGGATTAGTCCACAGTTTTGACAACTCAATGAAATTGAAAATGCTCAGTTCAGAATTTACAGGTGATGAAGCTTGTATTAATATGCTGCTATCACATTCCAAATAATGCTGTGCTATAATTATGCCCATCTCTGCCAAAAGTATGCCTCATACTCATTGAGATCATGAAGACAGCCAAATATCTGATTGACCGTGACTAACCACAATACCTAATTAGCAATTAGAAGACAACTGAATGTGAGGCACAAGTTCTAGTTCTGCCAAATGACCTTATCTTTGGAATGATATCATCAAGAAAGGTATGACTGGAAAGCTATTGTTCAAAACTACCACCCAGCCAAAATATGTTTCTATACCACTTCGGGTTGCCCAAAATCAACTATGTTAAAATTCATAACGGGCACACTCTCTCTCAAACCCCAAAGAATGAGTGATTACATTGACCCACTTCTGTTCACTGGTATACAAAGAAAAAAATGGTCATTTACTACTCGTCTCAATCTCATTCAAAATGCTCAACCATTTGCAATCTCAACACCCCGCAGACTACCCCTTCCCATGAAAGAAAAAGTTCAAGAAGAACTGAAGAAACTGGAGGAACAGGATATCATCCGCCCAATGGAGACACCTACTGACTGGTGCGCACCAATCGTAGCAGTACCAAAACCAAATGGGAAAGTGCGACTGTGCATCGACTTCACAAAGCTCAATGAGAGAGTGCGCTGAGAGAACTTTCCACTACCCACAACAGATGAACTGCTAGCCCAACTGGATGGTGCCACAGTGTTCACTAAATTGGACTGCAACACTGGATTTCACCAAATACCACTTCACCCAGACAGTCAGGAGCTAACTACCTTCATGTACACCGTTCGGGCAATTCTGTCACAAACGTGTGCCGTTTGGTATCAGCTCAGGACCAGAGGTTTTTCACCGAGAGATGACACGCATCCTCGAAGGAATACCTGGAGTCATCTGCAACATCGACGATGTTCTTGTCTTCGGGAGAAATCAGAAAGAACACAATGATCGACTGAAGCTTGTTCTACAGAAGATGAAGGAAGCTGGTGTCACACTCAATGAGAAATGCAAATTCTCACAGGACTACACCTTCACTCATCTGACTAGTAGTTCCTATCATCCACAAGGGAACGGTGAAGCAGAATGGGCTGTTCAAACTGTGAAAAATCTCCTGAGGAAGTCTACTGACCCTTACACTGCCCTTCTCAACTACCATACAACTCCTCTTCAAAATGGCTACAGTCCGGCAGAACTGATGATGAGCCAAAAACTCAGAAACTGTGTGCCTACAATGCCCAGTCAACACATTCCCTTCAAACCAGAAGCTGAGAAATTCAGGATGAAGGATGAACAATTCAGGAACCAGCAGAAACATTACCATGATCTGCGACATAGAGCGAAAGAAACCCCACAACTCTCAAATGGACAACCTGTGTGGGTGAAGACTCCAACAACCAAAGAAGCAGTTGTGGTCAAAAACGTTACACCTCGGTCTGTTGTTCAGACTGAACAAGGTCCTCAGCGCAGAAACCGCACTCAACTTCGTCGAAGAAGTTGGAACCAGAAAGCAACTCAGCCTGCAACACTGAGAGCGAGCGTAATTCTTCCACAGCAAAACCTTAAGACTTGTGTTGAAATGAACAGTGAAGAGCTTGCTGCAGAAAGGACTACCCCACAACTCTATCAACCAGAGGAGAGGCCTGACAACCCGCCCTTGGAACTGAAGGGTCAAAAGACAATATACACAAAGTCAGGACGAAAAGTGAAAACGCCTCAAAGACTTGATTTGTGAAGAACAGAAGAATCAAAAGACAATGTACACAAAGTCAGGATGAAAAGTGAATTGAGTTCAATTGTTGAAGTTTAGAGATAAGTGTTTCTGCTAAACAGGTTTCAGAATAAGGTTTTAGAATTTGCCAAAGACTAATTGAAAAACAAACAATGCTTGTGGATGTTTAAAAGCAAAGTTAAATCTAATGCATGCTTTCTACTAAGAAAGGGTGATGTAGAGTTATGTCCCCTTCCTGGCGCATACGCAGGGTTACTTAGTGACGAAGACAACTGTCAACAAAGACCTTGGGCGTCTGCTCTGGCCGCTCACGGACATTACATGACCCATTTTCAATGTTTTTCAAATGCTGATACAGAATGTTGCTGCAATGATGTACTCCCACCTTGGAATGTTGACAGATTTGTGACATACTCACAGTCTATGCCAATCACACAAAAGGACTGACCAGAAAGTCCTTTGGGATGAAGTGTTTTAAGTGCTTGGCTACTGATAAAACCTACAGGACAGAGTAACCAAAAGTCAGCAACTTTTGTTCTGCATTCCTATTTTAAGCATTTCACCTGCAAAACACAAACATTGGTTAAAAAAAAATTAATCAGATTGTTGAAAAAATGGCAATGTCCTTATTTCTTATTTTTTTCCCCTGTAGTTTTTGATTTACAAGACGGAAAAACTTGACATTTGTTAATATCATTGTAATACGTATTCTACATTTCTTCCCCTCCACTCTTTGACTTGCCTTCTTTACGTCTCCTGACAGAAAGAAATATTGAGTATATATTACAATGTTTTGCTATTTAAACACATTTGTGATTTGCGATTTTTCCGTCTACTCTGAGGAACAAAACTGAATGGATACAACACGGGGAGGAATAGGATATTGCCGAGGCATCCCAGACAACAATCACGATTCTGATCAACGGGGCTTAATGTCGGCATAAAATCAAACTAAATGGCAACAACATAGTAAACAAAACGAAAATATAAGAAACATTGTCATCACTCGAATGTCCGTCCTCTCCCACACAACTGTTTACAATCAAATGACCGGCAACCCGCAAATCCTACATCTGACATTTTATCACACAATCGGGCATTAATTTTCTTGCAACAAATGCGCGCCTCCCATCAATGGGTATCTGAAACAATAAAGTATCTAAATTATGAGATCACTTACCATAATACGCCGAGTCAATCGAGAACAGCATCAAATAACGCCTTTGTTGGAACGTAGAGCCCACGCATGGAACCGCCATATTGATAGCGCAGAATGAAAATGGCATTGTGGGTAAGCTTAATGAATCTATCTTATTTTAATCTCATTTTTCAAAGAATGCAAATGAAAGCAAACTTATGTGATTTTTTGGCTAATAACTTCAAAACAGATAAATAGCATACACGAAATAGTTTCTTTCTTCAATTTTTGATGATATTTCACTTCTCGTTGAAACGAGACTTATCTTTCTTCAGGTTGGTAATGACGCTCATGTGGGAGTCGACCAAGCGACAGCATTCGGAGTGTACATGAAGTAATGATTGTTATCTTTTGTTTTTTGGGATTTTTAAAATCAAATTTTGTATTCGTGTCTTCCGTTTGATTCTAAGGATATAATGTGAATCTTATTTCGGAATTTGCATACACTGTTTCATCATCATTGCTGTCAGGGTTTGTCAAGTGCATGTGCGTGCATGACATTCTCATGTTGTTTACATTGACAATTAACTGCGCTCTTTTGACATGGCGATGGCGATGATGATGATGGTGATGATAATGATGATGCGCGCGCGTGTGTGTGTGTGTGTGTGTGTGTGCGCGCGCGCGCGCGTGTGTGTGTGTGTGTGTGTGTGTGTGTGTGTGTGTGTTCTCGTTGCCCCGACCCTCACAAACCGTTTTGTACTTATCTCCCTCACTCTCCACTAGACCTTGAGTGGTGGTCTGGATGCTAGTCATTCAGATGAGATGATAAACTTAGGTCCCGTGTGCAGCATGCACTTAGCGCATGTAAAAGAACCCACGGCAACAAAAGGGTTGTTCCTGGCAAAATTCTGTAGAAAAATCCACTTCAATAGGAAAAACAAATAAAACTGCACGCAGGAAAAATACAAAAAAAAAGAAAAAAAAAGGGTGGCGCTGTAGTATAGTGACGCGCTCTCCTTGGGGAGAGCAGCCCGAATTTCACACAGAGAGATCTGTTGTGATAAAAAATAATACAAAATACAAATAAACGAATGAATGGTCGAACGAGTAACACAGTAAGTGGAAACGGTCATGATGAATAAACGAGTGAACGAACTTCAGAAGAACAACCACAACACTGGCAATTACGAATGACACTGTTAACAACTTCCAATTCTTTACTTCCGTCATCTCTAGTAATTCGTTCCCTTACAATATCATGCAATGCAATACGATGCAATGTAGTGCAATGCAATAGAATAGAAATCGAAATCGAAATCGAAACTTTTTTATTGAGGGAAAAGGAATAGGCACTTATCGGCCTGTTTTCATCCTACCCTCGTAAATAAAACGTATAAACTAATCTAGGAAATACAAGAAGACTGAAAAAAAAGAAGGAAAAAAAAAACCCACTTTGCATGGCAACAACAACAAGAACAATAAATGGCATAGAAAATACACAGTTCCCCACAAAATAACATTGCTTTTCGTGAAGGAGAGAGGGAAGAAGAAGGCAAGAGAGGAAGAGATACGAGGAAGGAAAGAGAGGAAAACTGTTGAGAGAGAGAGAGAGAGAGAGAGAGAGAGAGAGAGAGAGGAAGAAGACAATACAAGGCAATGCAATAGACCAGAATGCAATGCAATGTAATATAATACGATACGATGCAATACAATTCAGTCGTGCGTTGGATTATTCTGTTGGCTGTCATCTGCCTAACAAATGAGACGAAGCGTATAATAATATATGGATCCGTCCTTGAGAAACCGAAACCGAAACTATCTATCCTTGTCGACTGTTTCTCACCTATGCCCAGCCCACATGTGATCCGACCAATCAGCAACACTTCCTTGTTGGGCGCGGCTCCCATGACCACGCCCCCCACCGTGAAAATGACGCTGCCAATCAGCAGCGAGAGCCGGCGTCCGATCGTGTCGATGATCCAGCCCCCTGT
>JAAQRG010291178.1:0-14339 GCA_011634625.1 Babylonia areolata | reverse complement strand
ACATACACACCCATCCACACCCCAACAGGCTTCGCCACTCCTCTCCAATGAAATAAGACAGGAGAAAAGAAGAAGAAGAAGAAGGAGAGAAAAAAAAAAAAAGACAAGAAAACTAAAACTAAGACCCCGGCAGTATATAACAAGATCGACCCAGCACCATTAGACTTAAGAGATTAATCACTCTGACTGTATTTTCCAATTACTCTCTTTGATCGGCGGATGAGTCACACGCTAAGGCCGAGGGCAGCCAATAAATAGTCTGTACCCCGTGCACTGGCTCTTGACAAGAGTCGTGAATGAAATGCAATATCACGGCATCCACGGTTCGTTCTCTGCCTCTGTGTCTGTCTGTCTGTCTCTCTCCCCTTCAATTTCCTTTAGTCCCCTGTCCTGTCGTGGCCTGTCGCTTCAAGTTGACTGACACCTTTTCTCTTTCTTTTCCTTTTTTATCCTTTCTCTCTTTGCTTTTCCTTTTCTTTCCTTTCCTTCCTTCCTTCCTTTCTATATCTTTTCATATCTCTGCTCCTTTTGTCGAGGCGTGCAGCACAAATCAATTTCTTGTTATGAAGAGAGTGGAGTAAGGGTATAGGGTTGAGAGAGAGGAGAGAGAGAGAGAGAGAGCGAGAGAGACAGAGAGAGTGGGGGGTTCAGAGGAAGGAGAAAGAGGATATATATATATATATATATATATATATATATATACAGAGAGAGAGAGAGAGAGAGAGAGAGAGAGAGAGAGAGACAGACAGACAGACAGACAGACAGAGAGAGACATAGACAGACAGACAGACAGAGAGAGAGAAAGGATGCAGAGGAGAAAGAAAGTGGGAAATAGAGAAAGAAATGGAAACTGAGAGAGATAGAGAGAGGGAGATATAGACACACACACACACACACACACACACACACACACACACACGCACGCACGCAAAGAGAGAGAGAGAGAGAGAGAGAGAGACAGAAATAGAGACAGAGAGGCAGAGAGAGAGGGAGAGACAGGGTGAGGGAGAGAGTGAGAGGGAGAGAGAGAGAGACAGAGGGAGAAAGAGAGAGGGGAGAGAGAGACAGAGGGAGAGAGAGAGGGGGAGTGAGAGAGAGAGAGAGAGACAGACAGAGAGAGACACAGAGAGACAGAGACAGAGAGTCACAGACAGAGAGAGATTGGACAGGAAATGCTACCACGCGATGACATGTGAACAACATCTCTTCATGTTTACTCCAACTAAAAGAACAAAGTTGTGATGTTCCATCTCCGAATAGGGTTTACGAAATACAGAGACATGCAGAAATCAACAGAGACAGAATCAATCTAGAAGACAGACAGACAGACAGACAGATAAAAAGACAGAAGGAAGAGAGTTGTCCCAACATTATGAAAGACAGAAGACAAGAAGATTGACGTCTTCTCTGAATCACCCCACAAATACGCGGTCGATTGTCACAAACACACACACACACACACACACACACACACACACACATTCACGCAACACAATGACAGATGTGTGTGAGTGGTGTTCTCTCTCTCCCTCTCTCAAACACACACACAGACACACTCACACACACCAAAAAAACCACCTGTTAGCACGAGAGACAATGGCCGATTTGTACGTGAGTGGTGTGTGTGTGTGTATGTACGTTCGCGCGCGCGCGTATATTCGTGTGTGTGTGTGTGTGTGTGTGTGTGTGTGTGTGTGTGTGAGTGTGTGTGTGTGTGTGCATGCCCATACACCGGGGGCTGTCAGCCTGTCAGCCTTGACATCCTCCTCACTCAACCATGACCAGTCACGTCACGGATGACTGAGTCACTGCACGCGCTGTTGAACACCTTTCACCCCCCTCCAACCCTCCCTCCTATATTTATTTTTTGGTTTTTGTTGTTGTTTTTTTGTTATCTGTGCCGGATTTTGCATGGCAGCCGAACGGGCAGCTTCAAGAGTGACCCCTTGGGTATCAGCTTTATTGGTATGTAATTAAATGAAGGCATCAGCACTCACACTGAGCAGACGTAACAAAACACCATTTCGTCTCAACTACAAAACAGTTCCCGTCTTTGCTCACTGATGTAACTCAAATGGGTACAACAGAAATAACCTCACAAAACCCCAACTACTTTCCACCGAGTGACTAAGTAATCAACCAATTAGATACATGCTTCACGAACTGACTGACTCAAATAACCAGTTAACTTGCTTGCTCTCTTACTTATTGACAGAAACACAGAAAAGGCGAAAAAATGAAAGGAAAGTGACTGCACAGTCAATGACCATACACTGAAAGAGGAGAAGAAGGAGGAGACGACTGAGGAAGACGAGGACGTAGAGGAGAAGGCAGAGGAAGAGGAGGTGGAAGAGGAGATGGAGAAAGACGGGGTGGGGGGGCGGGGGGGTGGAGTAGTGGTGAAGGAAGTGGAAAAGCAAGAAGAAGAAGAAGAAGAAAGAAAGAAATAAAGAAGAGGGCAAAGCCGAAGAATGGAGAAGAATCCTGATTTGTGTTGACGGTCCGCAAATAAATGGCGATGTCAATCAAAACAATCTTCAAACTAACGCTGGTGTCAGTAAATACAATCTACAAACTAACCGTTGATTCAATAGATACAGTTAACACATTAACAATCCAAAAAATAACAGTAATCTAGTTCTCAAACTAACAGAAATGTCGAGATTTACCATCCACACATTTGTGCTAATGTCAATGAACATAATCCCCAACTTAACGGCAATATCGGTATAATGCTGCTAAACGGCAATGTCGATAAATACAACCCCCGAAATAACGTGAATGTCAACATAAACACAGCCCACAATAATTATATAGAAGAAAAAAGTCAAAAGAAGGAAGTCATGTGTTCTCTCCTTCTATAAGAAACCTGCGAGAGAGAGAGAGAGAGAGAGAGAGAGAGAGAGGGAGAGAGAGAGACAGACAGACAGACAGACAGACCGACAGACAGGAAGACAGACACACAGACACAGACACTGAGATACATAGACAGACAGACAGATAGACAGACAGGAAGACAGACACGCGTGCGCAGAGAAACACACACGCACACAGACACACACACGCACACGCACACACACACTCATAGATGGAAAGACAGACAAACAGACAGAGGCAGAGATAGAGGAGAGGAGCATAGCACCAGGGGAGTTTGTATTAGCAGACTCTGTGACAAGGGTAAACACATAGAAAGAGAAACTCGATACATTTTATCCTCACTACCCCGAACCCCCCCCCCCCCCCCCCATCCACCCTACCTCTCCCCCTCCCTTCCATCAACCCATCCCTCCACCCCACCACACACACACATCACGCACTCCCACTTTCTATCTCGTTACGTGTCGCTACAGAATACAGCTAACCCGGAGACTTGATGAGAAAGCGCGTGCCACGTGTGACAGCTGTCTATGACATGTTTTGAAAACATCGCAACACAGGAGAAAAAAGAAAACGAGAGAGAGAGAGAAAGAGAGAGAAAGAGAGAGAGAGAGTATGTGTGTGTGTGTGTGTCTTGGGGAATGAGGTGACGGGAGGGGGTGGGGGAATACAGAGGAGGAAAAAGAGGGGAACACTGAGGAAGAAAGAAAGAAAGAAAAGATCAAGATGTATATTGTAAAACATTTCATTAAGCAGAGTAAATTGTGTGTGTGTGTGTGTGTGTGTGTGTGTGTGTGTGTGTGTGTGTGTGTGTGTGTGTGTGTGTGAGAGAGAGAGAGAGAGAGAGAGATGAGGGTCTTTTATTCTCACCCCCCACCCCCCCTCCCACACACACACCAAGGTACGCCAAGCAATGGATGTGTGTGGATGTTTATTCGGCATTCGCATCTGATGCTGTTGGAAGCATTGCCTCACCTACCCACCCATCGTCCACACACACACACACACACACACACACACACATCTGTGTCCTCCCCGCTTTACTGGAGGTAGTAGAGGAGTAGAAAGAGGAGGAGGAGGAGGAGGTTTCTGGTTCCAGTGGTCCATCCATTTAAAAAATGGCGGGCACACACACGCACACACACAGAAGGCCCGGGGAAGACCAGACCACTCTCACAGCCTCGTGACGTGACTGTGTGGGTGGCCTGCCCCTGAGGAGGAGACAACTGACAATCAGGTGATGTGCACGGTGGGTGGCCGGGCCCTGATGACTTGTGCACACCACCGGGGGACGACATCTTAGTCCTATCTGCTGATGTCATCATCATCATCATCATCGGCAACAGCAGCATCAGCATCAGCAGCAACAGAAACATCAACAACCAGCCTGTTTCCTATACAGTCCGATCCACACACACCCCACAGTTTTTAGAAAGAAAATAAAATGCAGGCAGGCTTTTAGCTTGAACCTAGACACATGTAGCCCCACCGCTTAGATTTACCCTTGGGTATTTTAGGTAACTGGTAGCTGTTTAAAAAAAAAAAAAGTCAGTCGGTATTAATTTTGTATCATACTATACGCCTCATTGTACGGCTCAGAGTCGACACAAAATGATATCACGTTTCGTTTCGTTTATTTATTCATAGTCTGTTCATCTAAGATGATGATATTAGACTGGTGATAACATCACGTTAAGTGGAAAGACATTAAAAAAAATAATTGAGGACTACTACACCACAATATATACCTCAAACTGATTGTCCCGTCATTGTGTCACGACCTTTCGATTTCACGGAAATAGCTGAAACCTGGTCCCCCCCGCCCCCACCTCTTGCGCCGGGGGTGTGGGGTGGGGCTGTGGGGGGAGAGAGGGGCGGAGGGGGGGTGTGGGGTAGGAGATCAGGAGGGAGAGGAACACGGGTGGTGGTGATGGGGACGGGATAGGGGGGGTGAGGAGGGGGGGGGGTCTGGAACAAGCGTTTCCTGTGATGAACAGATTGTTTCCTATCTCGCACAAATAAACACAGTTGGCATGCCCGGGGTAATAACAACACCATGCCAAACAGTAAGCGAGAACGCTTTTTTCCCCCCAAGAAGAAGAACAAAGGAAACAGTAGTAGGATCGAGGGAACCCGTTAAGGCCAAAAGACTTGCCTGTGATTATTTCTTTTATTATTTCATTTGCAATTTGAAGGTCGTCCTCAACCTTGTTTGACGATAAAGACAGGAGTTACCACCACCAAGGCTTTCTTTCTCATTGACCATCTTGACCCGTTCATCGTTCTTGTTGTGTCAACAGGCCCCCGTTACTCCAGTTCCCCTTTCAAGAAGATGTGAAGAGTGCGGGTTGCTCCATATACACTACGCCATATCTGTTGTTAAAAAAAAAGAAAAAAAGGGGGGGGGGGGGAGCAGATGCCTGACCTTGGCATAAACCCAACGCGCTGATCAGGCCTTCAGGCTTCGTTCAGTTTTAAACAGAAAACAGAAGCCAAGGCCCCCCCGTTCTTCTTTTTTTTCCCCCTTTGAAAGACACCAGTCAAAACACGGGCCTCTATGGCACCCCTTCTCGTTCCCTGTCCTTCTGGTGATTACTGACAAAACATGATGCCGCCAGGAACCCTTCAACACGCTCATTATTCTTCACTGCACACTCTGCTGGAGACCTAGAGGAAGAAAAGGGGAAAAAATAAAAAAACGTCCGGGGTCGGATCTGGTGTAGGCATTCTCTTTTGCGCTCTTACACCGCCTCCTCCTTTATTTTCACTTCTCACTTGCAAGCATCTTGTTGGCGTATCAAGAGAACGGATCCGCACAGCTGAGAAGAGGGGGGAGGGTGGGGGTGAATTTTAATGAGGATCTAGGAGGTACAGGGTCATCTTTACATCTGCCATCGCTCTCTCAGTTTGTTTTCTCTTCGCTTTTCTTCCCTGGTTGTTAGTTCGTCCCGTCACGGTGTTGGGGGCGCTCCAGTCGGTCAGCTCAGCGCCATGCTTGTCTGGTCCTCGTGCTTCCTTTAGAGCAGATTCCTGTTTCCCCAACTGTTCCCAGGCTCCAACACTCCACATACAGTCTGTAGCCACTCCTTCCTTGTCTCTGGACCTTACACGTGGAACTGTCTCATCCTATAGTTTCCAAATACCTGCATCTAGCTCTTTCATGTCTGGCCTCAAAACTTTCCAAAAAAGCCCCCAACCCTCCCACCTTCTTCCCCTTCCACTACTCAGTCTACAGTTTCTCTGGCTTTCTATTCACATGCTTTTATAAGTTTTATCTAATGCACTTAAAAGTGTTATCTTTTATCTCTGTAAGAGCCGTGAATGTTTGTGTGAATGATTGGTGTAAAAAGGCTTTTGATTTGTCTCTGCATAGGATTCAAAACTGTGTAAATACTTTTATCATATTTGTCTCTGCATACGATTCAACACTGTGTAAATACCTTTATCTTTATACTTATCATTATTGCTTGTTTGCTGTGCGCGGCAGGAATGCAGGAGTGTGCGCAAACGGACAGGCTGCAGCATCAGTCGAACAGCCCGAGGTCTTTGCTCTGGCATCCATGCATGACAGGAAGCATCATCCGACTGAAATCTGCAAACTGTTTACGAGCTGACACTGACAGCTAATGAAAACTGCAGAGGACTATACATCAGAGGAAGCCTGGACACTGCTTGTTTTCATCTGATAAAGGACAGCAGCAGCAGCAGCAGCAAAAGCAACAACAAAATGTTCTCTTCTCCAAAGACCGGGTCTGACTTCATCCAGACCATCGTGTTTCATAGTCATAATCACTTATACGATAGATCTTTTCTCTTATATTATTTGATTACTTATTGAAATGATTTCTTTCATTCATCGAAGTAGTTTTCCTCGGAATACTATCTTTCTTTATCCCCAACGTCTCTGTAGAGTTAAGAAGAAGAAGAAGCAAAGGGGTGATGCGAGGGTGGTGGGGGTACGGTTGTTGGTGGGGATGGGGATGGGTGTGGGGTTGAGGTGTTTGATGATGGAGGTGTTTTGAGGGTAGGCTTATTTAATGCACTGTTTGTCCTCTCTGTTTGGAGGTACGCGGGTGTAAGTTGTGAAGAGAGAGAGAGGTTGGGAAGGGTGGGGTGACAGAGCGTTAAGGGGACGAACGCTGGACGTATGAGAAGGTATGCAGAAAATGAGGTGTACATGGAGAAAGAGAGAGAGAGAGGTTTGAAGGACGGATATCTGATGAAGGGATGGGATGGGACAGGATTGGAAGCTGGACTGAAATGCTCAAGGGGGATGTAGAGTGTGTAATTATAGGTGTTTGTGTGGCGACGCGAGGATTCCTGTACCCCACTGTGTGTGTGTGTGTGTGTGTGTGTGTGTGTGTATGTGTGTGTGTGTGTGTGAGAGAGAGAGAGAGAGACGGAGGCAGACACAGGTGGAGAGAGTTGGAGACATAGAGAGAGAGCGAGACAGAGACATATAGAGACAGGGAGAGGGGGAGACCTATTTAGAGACAGAGACACAAAGAGACAGGGAGAGAGAGAGAAAGTGAGAGAGAGAGAGAAAGCGACAGAGACAGAGAGGGGGGTCAGACAGACAGACAGAGACAGAGAAGAGTGGTAGCGAAATGACAAGCGGCAGACAGAGCACAGATAATAAAAGGCCGCTGAGAGAGACTTGCTAATCACCTGTCTCCACCCCCTCGCCCTCCCCCCTGCCACAACCCCTCACCGATGGTTCATCGGACCGTGATCTGACCCTCCTCTAACCAACCCCTCCCCCTTTCTCCTTCATCCCACCACTGATCCCAGTCATAACAACCTCCCTCCGTCCCTCCCTCCCATCCGCCCCCCTCACCTTACCACCCACCACATCACACCCACTCTCTTTCTTTTCGTCCACTTCTGCTGATCCCCAAGGTTCCACACTATTTTTGTTCTGCTGGTCTCTTCTCTCTGTCACAACTCCCTTCACAACCTTCTTTCATATAATTCAGGCTTCCCCAGTTCATGTTCAGTTTCAGTTTCAAGGGGGTTTCAAAGCGTGCTGACTGATCCACACACGCTACACTAAATCTGTGTTAACAACAACAACAATAAAACAAAAAGCGTTGAGGGGACGGGGTGGGGTGGGGGGGTTACTAGAGGAAGCTTGGGGAGGGAGACAGATGCCTGACCTACCCGTAAACCCAACGCGCTGGCCAGGTCTAGGAAGCTTACCCAAGGTTTGTATATATAAAAGGGACTGGTTCGCAGAATGTCTAAAGCGCTCATCTGCCAATGTGTCTGATTTCAGACTTTAGTCTGAAAAATGTCATGCGTGATGTGTGTCACCGCCAGCGGGAGAACGCGTCGCTTCACTGAGAGCGCCAGATTCTCTCGCTTCCTAAGCGAACGCGTTACCTCTAGACCAACACCCCACATGTAGAGTAGCGTATATGGATCAGTCAGCACGCCTTGACACCTTAAAGATGAACCAGGTGTGTCACTACAGGTGTGTCACTGCCAGCGGTATAAGAGTGTCACAACGAGTAGTCACAACGTCGAGATCTGTCCCTTCTTCAAAACCGTGTCTCCCCAATACTCAGTAATCCCTCTCACGTCACCCCCCTCCCTCGTTCCCCCCTACCCAAACACCCTCCCTCTTGTCAACACAACTCGCCGACGTCCCTCAACCAAAGAAGAAGAGGACATGCCACCCGACGTCATCTTCAGACTCTCACAATCCTCCCCCCCCCCCACACACACACCACCCTATAACCCCACCCCACACCACGCCACCCTACCCAACCCCACCCAGCCCCTGTTATTCTTCAGGTCTGCTGAAGCGAGAGAGGGTCTTCTGTTTCTCTGTTTGGAATGTGGCAGAATGGTTAAGACGCCAATACAGAGTCTGTAAGGGTCTTCTGTTGCCGTGGGTTCTTTTTCAATGCGTGCTGCACACGGAACCTCGGTTTATCTCTTCTCATCTGAATGACTAGACGCTGGGTTTGATTTCCCAGTCAAACTTGGGAAAAAGAGCGAGAGCAGGATTCGAACACAGACCCTCACAGATACTATACTGGCAAATAAACGTCTTATCCATTCTGCCACCCTCCTCTGTCAAGTGTTTGCAAACACAACACAAGAGGCAAAGGGTTAAGCAATAATCGTGTACACACTTCAGCAGGTTTGTTTTAATACAGGTCTGGGGATCTCTTTCAACATTGATATAATCAGATCATACAATGTAGTGTCAAGGAAAGTCGTTCTCTGCTATTGAATCCCACTTCGACTGTGTCAACATTGTGCCAACTAATGGCACCATTCTTCTGTTTATCGTTCTCTGGTGATATCAGTACTGCGCTGCTGTCCAGTTTCATTCTCTATTATTAATATCAATAATGGTTTATCATGACACTGTTATCACTATTATATTATCAACTTTCAACTCCAGTACCGTGTCGCCGTTCAGTATCGTTCTCTATTACTATCAATGCTGGTTTCTCATTAACGAGCCACTGTTATCGCTTGCGAGCTTCAAAAACTCTCAACTGTTTACACGCGAATGCGATCACGAGAGAGGCGAGCCCGTTAAACCAATGAGCCTTGTAACTGGCCTTTAGAAGCTCTGTGCTTGAAATCAGGGGCTGTGTTGTGATAGGCTCTGAAAAACCCGGCTCTTTCATTCCCGCTTTTTACGGAAGCGTCGGCGTTTTTCTTTGGCCGTCGCGGTGAAAAGACGGAGCCGGCACGTCATTTCCCTCCTCTCTCTCTCTCTCTCTCTGCGTGTTGGCGCGGCCTGGCCGCGGTGAATGGGGGTGGTGGGGAAAACGAGAAGGTCAACAACACACTGCCCGGTGTAACAGACTCAAACGACCCCCTACTAGGTTTATCAGCCCGGGGTCAATTGTGACTTGTCAATACTGACCCTCCAAGCAACACCCTCCCCCAGGCTCCCAGTTGGAAATAACCCTTTTTTGGGGGGGTTGATCAAGCTATTGAAAAAGGAAGGGTAGGGGGTCGTTCTGGACTAGTCTTTACCACAACTCCCCTACTCCCTCTTCTAACGTTGTTACTTTAACGGAAGTAAACGTGAGGGAGTGCTACTTTGACAGCAAGTTTTTGATTCTTACTGGGCCAGGCTTACTCCCGTGGGTCATTTCAAGCTAGCCTTGCGAGGCCTTTAGGGAAGCGGAAAACATAGATCGACGGAGGAAGATGGTTGACAGGTTATCTGTGATGTCCCAAAGGCCATCCAGACTAAGGGACAAGTGAAGTGAAGACAACCCCTATATCTATTACGAGAAGGATAAAAACCCAACTAAGGGTATGGGGGTGGAGTAGTCAGTTGAAGTTTATCATCCACCCCAGGATGGGGATGGAGTGGTGAGGGGGTTGTTCCAGGGTAGTCTACACAGACCCCTGGGGCTAATCTACGTTTGCCAGATTTGACCACGGGGTCAAAAGAACCAACGGGGGGTACGAGAATAAGCTGCTACACCGGCAAACCCACCTCACTCTCTCCTTCTCTCCCGACCCCCCTCCCATCTCCTCCCCCTTCCCCCCGTGTTGCCAGGTCCTGAAGACACAATGCTTTGATCCCCACGGGTCTATCGGGGGAAAGAGAGAAGAATGGTGGGGGGTGGGGTTAGACACTCGCGCTACCTGCATCGGCCGATTCTGATTCGATACCCTTCATCTAGCACTCTCTCTCTCTCTCTGTGCGTGTGTGTGTGTGTGTGTGTGTGTGTGTGTGTGTGTGTGTGTGTGTGTGTGTGTGTGTTTGCACGGAAGAATGGCCATACTGGTCCTATCACTGGTTCTGAAAGTATTTTTCACGTCCATTTCGTGCGAGTTTTTGTCTTTTCCTACCTGGATCCCAACATCTTTGCTTTTAACAATCTTTACAATCTTTTCTCAAAGGAACAACATGATATACAACAGAAAAAGCAAAAAGCAATGGGAGCGGGGGCGGGGAGGGGCATCAAGCTTGGCTTATTTAAGCCCTACCGAATAAAAGATAAGCAAACAAAAGACACATGCGGAAAAGTTCAATGGAGCCAGAGAAAAATTAATGCAATCACACTGACAAGTATTTTGTCTCTCCTTCCCCTCTCTCTCTCTCCCTCTTATCAAGTGGATGCTTATTCCATTTCTATAATGAAAACAATTCTTTCTCGTTCTCACTCTCCCCCCCCCCCAACCCCCAGCTCCCCTCCCCCCCCCCCACCTCTCTCTCGCCCCCATCTATCTTTCTACGAAACGACAAAAAAACAGACAATGGCACACCACACCACACCACACCACACTCCTCTGTATTTTAGGCATTGTGTCCAAACCCAGAATCAGAAACTGACCCAGAATCAGTTTGATATGAATGCAATTATCAACACCCGTTCTCTGCGACGATGACATTGTGGAATGTGTCGGATGGTGTGGAGCTGGGGTTGGGGTTAAGAGAAGAGGTGGGGAGGGGGGGACGGAGAGTTCTAGAGGAATACATACTGACACCCTCACTCTGGAACATTGCTGAGTCCACACAGACACAGACATAGAGAGACAGAGACAGAGAGGACAAAGATACATAGAACTCACATATTCGTGGCCAGCTTAGTCATGGTAGAGAACACATACAGACAGACATACAGACAGACAAACACACACAAACGCTCATAGACACATACAGAGGCCGAAAGAGATGCATAGAACTCACACTCCCTCCAACTTCACGATGGAAGAGAACACAGACAGACAGAGAGAAACACACACACACACACACCCACACACACAGGCCAAGAGTGATGCAAAGAACTCACATTCTTTCCAGCTTGATCATGGCAGAGATTTAAGACAGATAAACAGACAAACAGAGAGAGAGAGAGAGAGAGAGAGAGAGAGAGAGAGAGAGAGAGAGAGAGAGAGAGAACACTGAACACTTTAATGTCAATAGCTTTACAGCCCTAATGACATGGGGGTTCATAATACAAATAACAACATGCATCAATAGTAATAATATTGATGAAAACCAAAGCCAAAACGAAATTTGAGAGAGAGAGAGAGAGAGAGAGAGAGAGAGAGAGAGAGAGAACGAGAGACAGAGACACAGAGACAGACAGGGAGAGATTCAAAGAGAGAGGGACACAGAAAGAGACAGAGAGGCAAGGGAGATGCACAGGACTCACATTCTCTCCAGCTTGATCATGTTGGAGAAGAGGCCGTCAGGAATTGTCTCCAGCTGATTACGATCCACGCGCCTGCAACATACATCACACCACTCATCACTTTCACTTTCTCTTTCAGTGTCAGCTTTAACTGAGGGGTCGAAGTGTGTGAACTATTGATCCATATGCGCTACACCACATCTGCTGTATGATAATAAAATGATAAAACATCAGAGGTCTGTCAATGAATGGGGTTAGCGTTTTATTTTGTTTTGTTTCATTTCAATAGAAAGAGAGAGAGAGAGGGGGAGGGGGAGGGAGATAGGTGGTTTGGGGGTGGGTGGGGGTAGGGGGCTGAGGGAGAGAGAGACGAAGGAGAGAGAGAGAGAGAGAGAGACAGAGAGACAGAGAGACAGAGAGAGTGTGTGAGACAGACAGGAGGGCGAGAGAGGAGGGGGTGAAAAACAGAGAAAGAGAGAGTGTCAAAGAGACAGAAGCAGACAGACGATGAGAGAGACAGCAAGAGTGAGAGAGAGACAGAGACAGGGAGAGAGCGGGAGAGAGAGAGAGAGAGAGAGAGAGAGAGAGAGAGAGGTGGAGTGGGGGAGAAGTTATTCTAGGTGTGTGTGTGTGTGTGTGTGTTTGCATGCGTACATGCGTGCGTGTGTGTGTACATGCGCGCGTGGTTATATGTGTGTCTGTACACGCGTGTGTATGCGTACATACGTGCGAATTCGCGCGCGCGTGTGCGTGCTTGCGTGCGTGATCGCGTGCACTGAAACGGAGCTGGCTGGCCCTGGCAATGTGTGTGTTCAGACAAGAGAGCCGAGAACCCCAATACAAACCATACAGAGTTGTTCAAACCTCCACCGACCCCTGACGATACCTTGAAACAGCGAAGGGTCATCAGCACTGCACGCAACAGGCTTGTACCTCTACTACTGTCACACAGTCTGGACGGGGGGTAGGGGAGTGGGTGATGCAGAGGTAGTGGTGGGGGGTGGGGGTGGGTCTGGAGGGAGGCGGGAAGAGGGGTGTGAGAGAGGGGGGAAAGAGTGTTGGGAGTATGGGGCGTGGATGATTAATTATGGAGGAGCAGAATTTGCTGGTCAAACAGAACTTCTGTCACAAAGAAAATTATTAGGGGAAGAAAAATGGTGTTTTTTGTGTTTTTGTTTTTTGTTTGTTTTGTATTCATGATTTTAGAAAATACGGATAATGCCAGGAAAACGGAAGACAAGAGAAGAAGGTAAAAGAGAGAAAGAAAGAAAAGGAAATAAATAAAGAATGAAAGAAATGAGAGGAAATGTGTTTACAGCGAAGTGTACACCAGACTTGTTCCTCTCTGTGTTTTATTTACCCGGGAAGCAAGCTGCGAACAATCACAAAACAGGCACTGGCACAAAGTTACGGGCCTTTAAATTGTCTTCTTTCAAGGAGACACAAACCACATGAGCCCCTGTTTCCTGTCCATTCACAATGTATTTTAAACGAAACAAGAAACGTTTACCATTTTACGAAAGGAGCCGATTTTTTAAACTACGGAGACGAAGTTGGTAAGATTTACGCTTAACATTAAGGTTCAACCAGAAACAGTAATTTTTATTTCGAAAAATTCATAACACAGTACAAGATGAACAGGACAACAAGAGGGTCCCGTACAAAGCCCTGTTCTGTACATTATGTTATGTGATTTATTCAACATCAATTTGTCACGCTGGACGTATTTTGTGACAGAGCGCTGGAGGGGGTGGGACGGGTATATGTTTAGTGTAGGCCAAAGTCGGAAGAAAAAAACTCGAAAAAAAGAATGAAAGAAAGAAACCAAAATGAGAAGAAAAAAAAAAAAAGAAAGAAAGGAAAAAAAAAAAAGAGAACAAAATTGCAGCTAGTGCAGATCTGGTGTCGAGGTATTTCCTGTGTAAGTTAAGTTATGCCGATCTTGATTCTCCGGCAAGAGTATGATAATGACTTTTCCGGCTGACGACAGTCAGAGAACCGTAAGAGTGTCAAAACGTCTCTCTCTGCCCCTCTCTCTCTCTCTCTGGGTCATGTTTTTTTTAAAAAAAAGTAAAGAAAAAAAAGCCAACGGTGGGTAGGTGGGAGTGGGGGCGGAAGCGGGGTGGAGAAGATATTTTAAAAAAAAGAGAAAAAAAACGAAAGAAAGAAATGAAGGAAACTGGTGTACGTGTCCGCAGCGTTGCAGAACTGTGGCGGGCGTTGCGTGTTGCGTGTTGCGCTGGTGGGTGGCCACCCAACCTCGATTCCACCGACCTCACCCCTACACCCTCCACTTCCTCTCCCCACCACACACACACACACATACATACAGACACGGAC
>JAAQRG010291175.1:0-12500 GCA_011634625.1 Babylonia areolata | reverse complement strand
CGGCGGCGGCGGGGGCGCTTATTTTGGAACGAACAGGCTTCTTCTGGCTCAACTCGCCTCCACAGGATCAAGATCTCCCGAGTCACAAAGTGCCTGCCCTCTCTTGTGGCAAGGCGGACGTCCACTGAATGAAACCCCCATCATGACTGAGCAACGTCCTTCACTCAGTCATGGCCAGTCCACACTGCACGCACTCTCGGTGATACGGTGGGCCATGAGGAGGAGGAGGAGGAGGAGGAGAAAGTGTGTGTGATCGTATCGCGTGGATGAGTTCGTGCGTGTTTGTATCTGTGTGTGTGTGTGTGTATGTGTGTGTGTGTGTGTGTGTGTGTGTGTGTGTGTGTGTGAGAGAGAGAGAGAGAGAGAGAGAGAGAGAGAGAGAGAGAGAGAGAGAGAGAGAACGAACGAACGAACGAAGGAAATTTTATTTTACGAGGGTAAAGGAGTAAGCACAAAGTACTAGTTTACATCCAGCCCTCTGGGCATAAATAATAATTGGAAAAAAAGAAAAGAAAAAAAGAAAAAAAAAAGAGAGAAAAAAAAGAAGAAAAAAAAGCGAGAGTCAATTCACAACACCAACGTCAAAATTGCATAAGCATGTGCAAACATAAACATAGAACTTATGTACAATACAATATCGCAATAGATGAACAACAACGAGGACAATAGGGTAGGGGCGTGGTGGAGAGCGGAAGGAAGAATGGACAAGGGGAAGAGTAAAGAAGGTAGGGGAGGCTGACTGAACAGACAGATATAGTGACAGTGACAGTGGAGACAGACATAGAGAGAGACTGACAGGGGAGGAGAGAGGCGTGTATATATTGACAATCTATACATGTTTGTTGTTTATAATTGATATGTGTCACATAATCACATGTTTTTCAATAAATGTGCACGATATATGTTTTTAAAGTTAGGGATGCTTTTTACAGTGTGTACATTGAGGCAGGATAATAATATTCATTCCATAAACAGCCCCCTGAATAAGACAGACTAGATTTAAAAAGATCGATCCTTGGAAGTGGTACCATAACTTTATGAAGATGACGATGAGTGTTGGTTACAAATTTATTCTTCAGTGAGGGGGGAGCAAATCCAGACATGATTTTTAACATAAATAGACCTTTGTTAAATAGAAGTTTTGTTTTCAGTGGGAGGATATCGAGAGTTTTATAATCAGATACAGTCAATGATGAAGATTTTAAAAGAATCAATTTTACAAGGCTCAAAGCTGAGAGAGAGAGAGAGAGAGAGAGAGAATGAATGAATGGTTTATTCATTTATAGGCCATTACCCCTTATGAAAAGGTGTCACAAATTCTTCATATTCATCGCATTGTGCATTGTAAAATGACATACGTTCAGCTAACAAAAATATATCATACGTTCTTTCAAGTAATATACCCTCACCTGACTAATAATAATACACATCATGAAACACATTGTATTCAATTGACATTTTTACATCTGAATGATGTATGATATACGCTAAATACTATCTGTTACATGCGTGGTTAATAGTGCTCAGTTAAGTTATACACATCGTCCGTATGTAAGTCGTTAATGGGTACACTAAGACATAGAACAGATCGGAGCTTAAACAATTTATGCAGATAAATTGACATTCCATTGTATTTACAGGAAAAGTTCTTATAAAGAAGACGATGCACAGCTAAGACAGATGTACCAAAACGAAATCTTGTGAGAGCTTATCTTATAAATATATTTAAATCCATCATCAAAATGAAGCTCTAACCCGTGAAATGACTTAAATTTCGTGTATTCCAAAAACCTACCACTATTGTCAACATGGACATTCTAGTTCTGCCAACTTTGTTTCAATATTTTCAAAAAAGAACTTATACAGCCCACAACTTAGTTCTCCCACACATACATGAAACCATAAGTATACAATGTATCACGGACATTTGAAACTCAATTGTTTCTTCCTTTGTTTACTAAACTCAATAACATTATATATGCCTTGAAAGGTAATCTCTGTTCGTCCATTCTAGCCGATTTTAACCAGTATCTAATGCAACAAACAGAATTCACAGTCAAGGGGATTTTGTCAAGATCACCATAAACTCTATCATTTGATGTTCTCGCACTCACCCCGGGATACTTTGTTGAAACAAATAAGTGAACACTCTCTACCACTGATGCGGCGTTTTCTAGACCCCAGAGTTCTGTTTTTAATTTCTGTTTCATTTTCACAAGGAGGCGTCACTGCGTTCGGACAAATCCGTATACGCTACACCACATCTGACAGCAGCATTACCCAACGCGTTTGTCGGGCCTGAGGCCACACGTTCGGACAGGTTGGGGGTGAGCCGTGTTACCTGTGCACAGCGTCTATAAGGACAGGTTGGAGGTGAGCTGTATTACCTGTGCACAGCGTCTATAAGGACAGGTTGGAGGTGAGCTGTATTACCTGTGCACAGCGTCTATAAGGACAGGTTGGAGGTGAGCTGTATTACCTGTGCACAGCGTCTATAAGGACAGGTTGGAGGTGAGCTGTATTACCTGTGCACAGCGTCTATAAGGACAGGTTGGAGGTGAGCTGTATTACCTGTGCACAGCGTCTATAAGGACAGGTTGGAGGTGAGCCGTGTTACCTGTGCACAGCGTCTATAAGGACAGGTTGGGGGTGAGCGGTATTACCTGTGCACAGCGTCTATAAGGACAGGTTGGGGGTGAGCTGTATTACCTGTGCACAGCGTCTATAAGGACAGGTTGGGGGTGAGCCGTGTTACCTGTGCACAGCGTCTATAAGGACAGGTTGGGGGTGAGCTGTATTACCTGTGCACAGCGTCTATAAGGACAGGTTGGGGGTGAGCTGTATTACCTGTGCACAGCGTCTATAAGGACAGGTTGGGGGTGAGCCGTGTTACCTGTGCACAGCGTCTATAAGGACAGGTTGGGGGTGAGCTGTATTACCTGTGCACAGCGTCTATAAGGACAGGTTGGGGGTGAGCTGTATTACCTGTGCACAGCGTCTATAAGGACAGGTTGGGGGTGAGCCGTGTTACCTGTGCACAGCGTCTATAAGGACAGGTTGGGGGTGAGCTGTATTACCTGTGCACAGCGTCTATAAGGACAGGTTGGGGGTGAGCTGTATTACCTGTGCACAGCGTCTATAAGGACAGGTTGGGGGTGAGCCGTGTTACCTGTGCACAGCGTCTATAAGGACAGGTTGGGGGTGAGCCGTGTTACCTGTGCACAGAGTCTATAAGGACAGGTTGGGGGTGAGCTGTATTACCTGTGCACAGCAGACGCCTTTCTCAATCCTCTGCAAATAAACAGCGGTTTCTGTTGTTGTTGTTGTTGTTTCTTGTTAACAACGCTGTATTGGTTCAAGTACTATCGTAGATGATTGGCTGAGCAGCCATGCCTTCAGCCACGCTTCATTTCCGTGCTCAATGCGGTGGATCCGTCTCCGTGTTCATCAGTGTCACGGCGAAACGAGCAGAACACAAAGTGGCCATGTAACTTCCTGCATCACACTGGGCACACACCTGGCCGGTGAACTGGTTGGACTGGTGTACTGGTTGGACTGTTGTACTGGTTGGACTGGTGAACTGGTTGGACAGGTGAACTGGTTGGACTGGTTGGACTGGTGAACTGGTTGGACAGGTGTACTGGTTGGACAGGTGTATTGGTTGGACTGGTACAGGTGTACTGGTTGGACTGGTGTACTGGTTGGACAGGTGTACTGGTTGGACTGTTGTACTGGTTGGACTGGTGTACTGGTTGGACAGGTGAACTGGTTGGACTGTTGTACTGGTTGGACTGGTGTACTGGTTGGACAGGTGAACTGGTTGGACTGGTGAACTGGTTGGACAGGTGAACTGGTTGGACTGGTGAACTGGTTGGACTGTTGTACTGGTTGGACTGGTGTACTGGTTGGACAGATGAACTGGTTGGACAGGTGAACTGGTTGGACAGATGAACTGGTTGGACTGGTGTGACTGCTGTACTGGTGTACTGGTTGGACTGGTGCACTGGTTGGACTGGTGTACTGGTTGGACTGGTGAACTGGTTGGACTGGTCTTCACTGTGTTTTTTTCCTCAGTGACCTCCTTTTATGGTGTGGCGATGTAGAGCTGAACCCTGGACCCAGGTCTGGCAGTACCATGAGGCAGACACGGCTGACCAGTGAGGGTGCCTGACGACGAGTCAGCACTGACCAGTCAATGGTTCCTGACCGTCACCTGTGGCTTCAGGTCAGAGAACCAACGCTGATCCTACAGTGTGTGTGTGTGTGTGTGTGTGTGTGTGTGTGTGTGTGTGTGTGTGTGAGAGAGAGAGAGAGAGGGGAGGGTGGTGGGTGTATGTTGTTGCGGATTCGTCACCCAGAGTCCACACAAGTGCAGCACAATATCTGAAGCTTGTCACGTATACTAAGTGAGGAAGAAGCACGGTGCAAAGTGCATTTCTCATGTTTGATATAGTCTACAATAGTACGTCCACGTCTTGGTGGATATGAGAGACTCTTGTTTGTTCACAGGTCTTGTGGGCCAGGCATGACGTTTTGAAAATAGAATATATGTATCAAGTTTTCTGACAAGAAAGTTCTATACTGGAAGTTAAATACGGGAATTCTTACAGTGCATTGCTGCTATACTGGGTTGTATTGTCACAACAAATTTCTCTGAGATATTCCAGCTGCTCTCGCCGGAAGGCGTGTGGACACAGTACACCATGTATATAGAACAATTCTTCTGCCTGTAAGTGCATTTGGCTTAACTATCAAAGTGGGTTTTTTATTCCTTTAGAATATTGCCCTGGACAACCCTTTTGTTGCCGTGGGTTCTTTTTCTCGCGCAAAGTGCATGCTGACTGCACTCGGGATCTCAGTTTATCGTCTCATCCGAGTAATGATACCCAGATCATCGCTCAAGTTTCAGCCGAGGAGGGATTTGAAAATCTCGGGACTGGAGCCCAGAGACAGTTGAGCTTCTCGTCAGGGACATGGCCAGGCCGCCGCTCCACACAGAGCTACAGGTTTTATGACAGAACCTCAGGACTGCGAAAGTCGTGCTTCTTTCTTCCTAATGTAGTGACTTGGTTGACTCACTTGTGTGAACAAAGTGAGTCTATGTTTTAACCCGGTGTTCGGTTGTCTGTGTGTGTGTGTGTGTGTGTGTGTGTGTGTGTGTGTGTGTGTCCGTGTGTCCGTGTTAAACTTTAACATTGACATTTTCTCTGCAAATACTTTGTCAGTTGACACCAAATTTGGCATAAAAATAGGAAAAATTCAGTTCTTTCCAGTCATCTTGTTTAAAACAATATTGCACCTCTGGGATGGGCACAAAAAAATAAAAAAGAAGCCTAATTATATGCAAACTGCATTTACTGTTATATTTATATTTTTTGTATTCTCTAAACTTGGCACTTTGACCTGTTATTCTGACACAACAACAAGAGAAGTCATTATTATCATTTTTTGTTCAAACAGGAACTTCTTGTGCTAAGCATGGAAGTTTTATTTATTTTGCAAACGTTTTGGTGCAGATAGTAAAAAAAGGAAATTACTCTGTAATTAATGCTAGGGGACTTAATTTGCTTTAAACTGATCTTTCTCATCTTAAACATTACATTTTGAAATTATACTCTTATAGTCTTGAAGGCCTTGCCTCTCTTGTTCTGTTTGCGTTTGGGATAAATGTCCTTTCACTTCTGGCATATGGCCTGTGCATTGCACAAGGCTGTATCTCTTGGGCGTTAATCTTTTTCTTCTTTTCTTCTCTTCTTCCAAACGTATGTTATGTGTGTCTTAGCCAGACAGCTGGTGTGGCCATTGTAAATGATTGTGAGGACAATAACAGATGTGAATCATATCCGTGTTAGTTACAGGAAATATGTAACATTTTCATGTGCCTCACGGGGCTTCCAGAAATAAATGCGTCTCGTCTTGTCTTGTCTTGTCTCGTCTTGTCTCGTCTCGTCTCGTCTCGTCTTGTCTTGTCTTGTCTTGTCTTGTCTTGCCTCGTCTTGCCTCGTCTTGTCTTGTCTTGTCTTGTCTTGTCTTGTCTTGTCTTGTCTCGTCTCGTCTCGTCTTGTCTTGTCTGGAGACAGCATGATCACCGGCTATACCATGTATCGTAATTGTCGAGGTGGTCGTCTTTCTGACAGTGTCGTTTCATCATTGATTTTCCTTCTGAAATGATGGTTTCATGTTTCCATGGAAATCCATGTTGACAAAAGCTGGATAAGCCGAGAGTGTGTTTGTCTCCAGATTTCCAGTCCCTAAAGTAAACGCATTGTATCTAACGTTTGCATTGATGATCAAGGTGAACTTGCTTGTGTTGTTTTTTTCAGTTATTGTTTTGATTTGGAAGTGTTTTCATTATTTGGTTTCTGTTTTTGCCTGTTTCTGTGGAGTGTTTTTTTTTGTTTTTTTTAATGGAATTTCAACTCTTCATTTGTGGTCAGTTGAGTTATAATCGACATAACTGTCGCATTGTATTGTATAGTATTGTATTGTATTGCGTTGCATTGTATTATATTGTATTGTATTGCATTGTATTACTCACAACAGAGTTTTCTGTGTGAAATTCGTGCTGCTCTCCCCATGGGGTATGTGTTACTATAGTGCAGTACTCGACTTTCTTCCTTTCTTCTGTTTTGCCTGGAAGTGAAGGCTACTTGTTTTCCTATCAAAGTGGATTTTTCTGCAGAATTTTTTCCAGGGACAATCCCTTTGTTGCCGTGGTTTCTTTTTTAATTGCCCCGAGCAACAAAGATACACACGGGGCCTCGGATTATCATCTCATCCAAATGACTAGCGTCCAGACCACCACCTAAGGTCTAGTGGAGAGGGAGGACATTCTGGCTTGTGTAGGATTCGATGTCGTTGGCTCCGATTCTCTCCCTTCCGAGGCGGACTGGTTACCACTAGAACCTTATTGAAGTCAACGAATGATGAAGATATGTTGTGATGTGAAGCGATGATGCGCAGTTTGGCTTTGCATTATCATAGAGCACTTTAACTGACGGAGACTTTTGTATTATCACAGAGCATTTAACTGACAGAGACCCTTGTATTATCACAGAGCATTTAACTGACGGAGACCCTTGTTTTATCATAGAGCATTTTACTGACAGAGACCCTTGTATTATCACAGAGCATTTAACTGACAGAGACCTTTGTATTATCATAGAGCATTTAGCTGACGGAGACCCTTGTTTTATCATAGAGCATTTAACTAACAGAGACCCTTGTATTATCATAGAGCATTTAACTAACAGAGACCCTTGTATTATCATACAGCATTTTACTGACAGAGACCCTTGTATTATCACAGATCACTTTAACTGACAGAGACCTTTGTATTATCATAGAGCATTTAGCTGACGGAGACCCTTGTTTTATCATAGAGCATTTTACTGACGGAGACCCTTATATTATCACAGAGCATTTAACTGACGGAGACCCTTGTATTATCACAGAGCATTTTACTGACGGAGACCCTTATATTATCACAGAGCATTTTACTGACGGAGACCTTTATATTACCACAGAACATTTAACTGACGGAGACCCTTGTATTATCATAGAGCATTTAACTGACGGAGACCCTTGTATTATCATAGAGCATTTAACTAACAGAGACCCTTGTATTATCATAGAGCATTTAACTGACAGAGACCCTTGTATTATCACAGATCACTTTAACTGACAGAGACCCTTGTATTATCATAACAGAGCATTTAACTGAGAGAGACCCTTGTATCCTAATCGTTGTGGTAATTGGTTCTGCTTGTGGTGTTACAGAAATAGTTACAGCGACATTTGCGAAATTCTGTTATTGCCCCCTATTCATATGGGGCTGGGCTTTAAATGAACATACCATTGGAACCTGAATCTCTCTCTGTCTCTCTGTCTTTCTCTCTGTCTCTCTCTGTGTCTCTCTCTGTCTCTCTCTCTAACACACACAGACACACAGACACAGACACAGACACACACAGACACACACAGACACAGACACACACACACACACACACACACACACACACAGCAACTGATGACACATGCTAACTGGAAAAAGGCGAACCAGGATCGCCAAGTTAGTGATAAGTGAATTGGGAATAGGAGAAACGGGAATAGGCGAAATAGGAACAGGAGAAACGGGAATAGGCGAAATAGGAACAGGAGAAACGCGATGGCACGACACCTCTCCATCAGGACCACCTTCTTTGTCTACGCGTGAGTGACGTCATCCTTGATTAACGAGCCGAAGAGCATAGAACAAAAGGCAGTCATTAACAGCAAACTACCACAGACAAAAGGCAGTCATGAACAGCTCCACTCTCCTCCCCGTTCGGCAGACCAGAGACAACAGACCGCTGACTGAACCATGGGAGATAACCACCATGGAGACTCCACGGGAACCATGGGGTTTCTGGAAGGCTGTACTTGATTGATTCTCAACTCTGTGACCGCCACCAGTCAGTTCTGACCTCCCCGAGCTATTTGCTCACGTCAGTCACAAGGGGGGAGGATACAGATGACCGGTGTCACTCCCATGAAAATTGTCGCCTGCCGAAGTTGTCACCGGCGAAAACTTTGTTGAGAACGTGACGGGAAACCATTTCGTTCGAATGAAATCAAATTAAATCAAAAATACTTTATTTATTCATATGGAAATTGGTTTTTGCTATCACAGGCTCGCTGTAAAGACCAAACCTTAAATCAAAAAACGATATTTGACGCCGGCGACATTTTTAAAAAAATTTTTTATCTCCCCTCATTCCTAAAATTTGCCACCGGCGACATATTTCCGCTGTCCTCATTCCCAAGTTTGTTGCCAGTTGGAAAATTTGTCGCCAATGTCGATTAATGCTGACCAGTTTCTTCAACTACTTTATTTAGTTGCAGTAGGCGATGTGAATGTTTATTTATTTATAGTCTGTTCATCTAAGATGATGATATTAGAGTCATGTGAATGCTTATTCTCGAAAGCAAGAGTTTTGACACACTGTTTGCGCGCGCGCGCGTGTGTGAGTGTGTGTGTGGGGGAGGGGGGGGAAGGGGGTAGAGACAGAGACAGAGAGAGACAGACAGACAGACAGAGGGCGAGTATGGCTGCCTACATGGCGGCGTAAATGAAGAAAACGGCCATACGCATAAAATGTTACATATTTGTGTGAAACCAGACTGAATGACGCAGTGAACGAAGGATTAACGCCCAATGGCAGCCGTCAGTCTGCTGTACCCAGGTAGGCAGCCTGTTGTGCTAATGACTGTCGTGTTTGTAAAGCGCTTAGAGCTTGGTCTTGACCGAAGCGCCAACAACTGAGTGCAGCGCTGCATTACAGCTGCTGGACCACAGACGCTGACCGTGGTGGTGTAGCAGACTGCCATGTGTTGTGGGGAGTCCAGGCCAGTGACCCGACTGAAGCCAGCTTTTCTCGTCTTGGCCTGGACGGCTGGCTTCTCTCGCCTTCCTCCTCCAGAAAGGGGTCTTTGTGCATAGCCCCGATGCCCTGTCCTGGTCCATGCTGTGGATATGAACAAGTGTCTGTGTGGTTCCAAAACTCACGCAGTCTGTCTGAGATATGTAGGTACGCGGGGCCCAAGCCTCTCCTTTCCTCAGACTTCTTTGACCCACCCCAACCGAAGCCAGGTACCCATTCGCATCTGGGTGGAGAGAGGAAAATCGGGAAAACATGCCCGATACGCGGCCTTGAAACTTGATTCCTTGTGGACATTGGATCAAATGTCTAACGCCTAACCAGTTCCGTCACTGCACTGCCAGGCGCCTGAATGGGCAAATCAAAGACTTGTCGAGTTGTTTTTCAGGAAACAAGCACATGCTCCTAAAATAGGACAAAAGCTTGGATAATTGGTGTCAGATGGACAAATATTAGATGGACAAGCATCCAATATAATTGTGACAGTGGCTGATTAATCAATGCCTAGAATAGTGTACAGCATAACGGAAGGCAAGGTAAGATGAATCAATAGTCCACTGTTTTTTATCACAAAAGAGGAAGCGCTGTCAATCGATTTTGAACGTTCACATCAAAAGGAAAAGGTAATGCATCTTTCATGATTTTTTAGTTTTTTCTCCTTAATGAAAAGTGCATGCTCTGTTTCCTCCTGTCGAGACAGAATGGGTAAGGGGATGGACCTCTGAGCCAGTGTCCACCAGTGGTCAGTGTTGAGGCATTGTGTCCTTCAAAAAAGGCACTTCACTACGATTTCCACCTCCACCCAGGTGTTAATGGGTACCTGGCATCGAGCGGTGAAGATCAGAAGCTGTGAAAGGATAAGATTGGGTCTCGCCTCCCCACCCCCTCACCCTGTCCAGATAGCCGCTAAAGGTCACGGGACTTCTAACCTTTAACCATTACAGTGTTGATGTCAAACCAAACATCATGAATTTTTATTCATGAGCTTTTATGGAAGTTTGGGAGTGAGGAGAAAGCGAGTTTTGAATAATGTGATGAGTGGTTACAGTAAAGTTGTGGGGGTGAGACAAACTAGTGAATAATGTGATGAGTGGTTACAGTAAAGTTGTATGGGTGAGACAAACTAGTGAGTAATGTGATGAGTGGTTACAGTAAAGATGTGGGGGTGAGACAAACTAGTGAATAATGTGATGAGTGGTTACAGTAAAGATGTGGGGGTGACTAGTGAGCAAGAGCGGTATGAGAGGCGAGTTGTTCAGAAAGCCAGGCAGATAGTAACTGACGACACCCATATTTTAGCAAAGTACCATGAGCTGCTGCCATCAGGACGACGCTACAGAACGTTTGAAGTGAAATCAATAGCTCAGAAGACTTTTATTACATGTTAAATTCACCTTTAGAATTATCGAGAACTGCGCGCGCGTGTGTGTGTGTGTGCACGCATGCGTGCGTGTGTGCGTGTGTGCGCTTGCTTGCATGTGAGTTCGTATGAAAGTGCGTACATGATAGGTTGTACTTTGTTTTAATGTCTGAACTAATCTATTTGGCTGGAAACATATGACAGTGTGCAGGATGAATGTGTACGATGCATACGTTCACGTCTTTCAGCATGCTTATATCATTACCATTCAATGATCAATCACAATGTTTCAAAGTGAATATCAGAAAGGTGTTTATATGAAAAACATAATCCATTGCTCCTGTTCAATCAAACTATGTTTAATGTTTAGTGTGTGTGTGTGTGAGTGTGCGTGCGTGCGTGCGTGCGTGCGTGTGTTTGTGTGTGTGTGTGTGTGTGTGTGTGTGTGTGTGTGTGTGTGTGTGATCATCGTGGTTATTATTATTATTATAATTGTTGTTGTTCTTATTATTATCATTCTTATCATTCTTATTGTCAGTATTATTATTATAATTGTTGTTGTTCTTATTATTATCATCATTCTTATCATTCTTATTGTCAGTGTTATCGTTATTATCATCTTATTATCATACTACTACTACTACTACTACTATGGTGATAATGATAATAGTGTTGATGATGATGATGATGGTGATAATGATGATGATGATGATGATATAGAAGAAGAAAAAGAAGATGCCTTATTCCTTTCCTTGTAATTCGTGCATTGCACGAGACATTTTCGGGGCCATGGTTTAAGTGTTGTGAAATGTTTTCTGCCGGCTTCCAACAACTTGCCTCTCAAGTCATTGGCAGAGGGGCGTCGCCCCAATGATCCAAAATAGGTTTAGTTAATTAGAGTAATGGGCTCACTTCTAGGCTATGATTAGCTAAAGGTTACAGACCTTTTGGTGGAAATGTTGCGGGCTGTGTATTTTGGTACAGACATGCTGTTGCTACTTCTGTTACTACTGCTTCTACTGCTTCGGTCCTTGCTTACCACTGCTGCTGCTAGGTACTACCACTGCTGCTGTCAGTTGCTGATTCTACTACAACTACTTCTATCACTTCTACTACTGCCGCTGCTGTTGCTGATTTACTACTACTACTACTACTACTACTAATGTTGCTGCTGCTGCTTCTGCTGCTACCCACTACTGCTGCTGTGTTGCTGCAAATAGCTACTTCTCCTTCGCTGCTGAATGATACTGATCTCTGTGTGTGTGTGTGTGTGTGTGTGTGTGTGTGTGTGTGTGTGTCTGTGTCTGTGTCTGTGTGTCTGTGTGTCTGTGTGTGTGTGCGTATGTAAAGAGGTCACAGATGCATCATCATCATCAATAGTGTCATCGAGGCTGTTGTCATTGTCGTCGTGCTTAATGATTGTAAATTGCGCAAGAAGTACATGACAAATATAAAGCAGAACTGGAACCTAACTTTAACAAAAAAAACAACAACATGTTTTCAACTGCTGTTCTTGTTGTTGCTGCTCCTGTTGAGCTTTTTGTTTATCCGAGCAGAAATGCCTTCTGGCACTCCCCAGGATGATTTCCCAAGGGACCATTGATTGAAGCCGTCTGAACTGGCGGTGGGTGCAGGGTGTGAGGGAAACCTATGACATTTTATCAGCCTAAACACAGGGCTACAACCTAACACACGGGGGACTGGAGGGAGGAGGGAGGGTC
>JAAQRG010291173.1:12500-14289 GCA_011634625.1 Babylonia areolata | reverse complement strand
CACCCACACACCACAACTAATCACCACCACCACCACCCACACATCACAACTAACACCAACACCACCACCCACCCACCACAACTAACCACCACCACCACCACCCACACACCACAACTAACCACCACCACCACCAACCACCACAACTAACCACCACCACCAACACCCACACACCACAACTAATCACCACCACCACCACCCACACACCACAACTAATCACCACCACCACCACCCACACACCACAACTAATCACCACCACCACCACCCACACATCACAACTAACACCACCACCACCACCCACCCACCACAACTAACCACCAACACCACCACCCACCCACCACAACTAACCACCACCACCCATACACAACTAACCACCACCACCACCGACACACCACAACTAACCACCACCACCACCAACCACCCACCACAACTAACCACCACCACCCATACACAACTAACCACCACCACCACCGACACACCACAACTAACCACCAACACCACCACCCACCCACCACAACTAACCACCACCACCACCCACCACAACTAACCACCACCACCCATACACAACTAACCAACACCACCACCCACCCACCACAACTAACCACCACCACCCATACACAACTAACCAACACCACCACCGACACACCACAACTAACCACCACCACCACCACCCACCCACCATAACTAACCACCACCACCACCCACCCACCACAACTAACCACCACCACCACCCACTTTCCAACACAAACTAACCAGACCAAAAGACACATTACCTGCCCGCCCCACACCTAACTTCTCAAGTGTCTCCGCCACAGCCTCCCCGCATCGCGCGCAGTCCACAGGATGGCCCGGGGAGTGCCCGGCCTGCCCCTCGTGCAGCAACCACAACACCGGCGGCCCGTCCGTGTCCGCTGGGCAGCTTCTGGTGCTGTACTTTGTCACGCCGGTCAATCTGTCCACGTCAAAATGAGGAAACTGAAATGTTTCTTTAGATAAGTATAATGATGCGCACACCCACGCACGCCAACACCCCTCCCCCCATAACCCCTCCCCCGCCCACACACACACACAAACACACATTATACATTATAACATTATTCGTGCATTCATATATGAGTACATTTCATTTTTCATCTTGATTGTATTTTCTCTTTTTTCTGACTTTCAGATTACCATGTTTGAATGAAACTTTTTTACCCCCTCCTCCCCCTTCCCTCTCTCTCTCTCTCACTCTCTCTCTCTCTCTCACTCTCACACACACACACACACACACACACACACACACACACACACACAAACAACAATAACAAAAATAACAGCAACAACAACAAAAAAAACCCAGACAGACAGACAGACAGAAAAAAAAACACCCCAGACAGACAGACACACACACACACACACACACACACACACACACACACACACACACACACACACACACACACACACACACACACACACAATCAAGATGTGTTAGTGGGAGAGATGGTGTTACTTTGTATTGTGTTATGTTTCTGACGTCATTAAACAAATGGATGGAAGATGAATTGTTGATTAACTGATGTTTTACATCCAGTGTGCTCTTGACTCTGTCTCCCCACTGTCGCTTTTCTTGAAGCTGTATTTAGGGAAGTTAGTGTGGAAACGTCGTTTGAGTTTGGTGTTCAGGTTGTTGAACACTAGTGCTGGAGTATGGTCGTGCACTGGTGTTAGTACTGAGGGCTATGTCTGTGTTGGAATTTGTTTAAATAAGGAAACATTGCTGTGGTTGTGTTGACATTTCGATATCATT
>JAAQRG010291169.1:0-14287 GCA_011634625.1 Babylonia areolata | reverse complement strand
CGTGTTTTATTGTTGCTGTGTCGTATCATGCGTTGTGCTGTGTCGTGTTGTGTTACATTATGTTTTGTTGTATTGTGTTGTACTGTACTGGATTGTGTATTGTTGTACTGTGTTGTGTTGTATTGTGTTGTACTGTACTGGATTGTATGTTGTTGTACTGTGTTGTATTGTGTTGTACTGTACTGGATTGTGTGTTGTTGTACTGTGTTGTGTTGTATTGTGTTGTACTGTACTGGATTGTGTGTTGTTGTACTGTGTTGTGTTGTACTGCACTGGATTGTGTGTTGTTGTACTGTGTTGTGTTGTATTGTGTTGTACTGTACTGGATTGTGTGTTGTTGTACTGTGTTGTATTGTGTTGTACTATACTGGATTGTGTGTTGTTGTACTGTGTTGTGTTGTATTGTGTTCTTCTTCAGCGTTCCCAGGTCATGTTGGGCCACGATGGGTGCAATAGCCGAATGGTTAAAGCGCTGGACTTTCAATCTGAGGGTCCTGGGTTCGAATCTTGGTGCACCTTATGGGTAAAGGGAGATTTTTCCAATCTCCCAGGTCAACATATGTGCAGACCTGCTAGTGCCTGAGCCCCCTTCGTGTGCATGCGCACGCAGAAGACTAAATACGCACATTAAAGATCCTGTAATCCATGTCAGCGTTCGGTGGGTTATGAAAACAAGAATATACCCAGCATGCATGTTTGTCTGGGTAATGCTGTGTCTGTGTTTCTGTTTGCTGTGGTTTGAGGTGTTTGTCTGGGTAATGCTGTGTCTGTGTTTCTGTTTGCTGTGGTTTGAGGTGTTTGTCTGGGTAATGCTGTGTCTGTGTTTCTGTTTGCTGTGGTTTGAGGCGTTTGTCTGGGTAATGGTGTGTCTGTGTTTCTGTTTGCTGTGGTTTGAGGTGTTTGTCTGGGTAATGGTATGTCTGTGTTTCTGTTTGCTGTGGTTTGAGGTGTTTGTCTGGGTAATGGTGTGTCTGTGTTTCTGTTTGCTGTGGTTTGAGGTGTTTGTCTGGGTAATGGTATGTCTGTGTTTCTGTTTGCTGTGGTTTGAGGCGTTTGTCTGGGTAATGGTATGTCTGTGTTTCTGTTTGCTGTGGTTTGAGGTGTGTGTCTGGGTAATGGTGTGTCTGTGTTTCTGTTTGCTGTGGTTTGAGGTGTTTGTCTGGGTAATGGTGTGTCTGTGTTTCTGTTTGCTGTGGTTGGAGGTGTTTGTCTGGGTAATGAATGGTATGTCTGTGTTTCTGTTTGCTGTGGTTTGAGGCGTTTCTCTGGGTAATGGTGTGTCTGTGTTTCTGTTTGCTGTGGTTTGAGGCATTTGTCTGGGTAATGGTGTGTCTGTGTTTCTGTTTGCTGTGGTTTGAGGTGTTTGGGTAATGGTGTGTCTGTGTTTCTGTTTGCTGTGGTTTGAGGTGTTTGTCTGGGTAATGCTGTGTCTGTGTTTCTGTTTGCTGTGGTTTGTCTGTTTGCTGTCATTCATCACAATGTTTGTCATGATGTGGATGGAAGGATTGTAGCCTTTGTTGTATTTTCTGTTTATATGGTGAGACCCATTTGAATACCTTCATAATTTGTTTCTCATCAGATGTTCATGTGTGTTTTGATCATTCTGTTCAATGTGTGACTGAATGCATTCATAATAAAGAGAAAACAAAACTTTGAGCTTAACGATCGAAGTTTGCATGAATCTTGTCTGTGAGAACGAAGAACTCACAACTTTCTAGAAATGTTGATATCAGACCATTACGGTGACAAACACAAGATGAGATTGACTGTACTGTGACCTCTGTTCCTGACCTTGGCCTTGACCTTTGGCCCAGGACCCGAGCAACCTTCAGACCAAGCTGCAGAAGCACCAGAACTTTGAGGCCGAAGTTGAGGCCAACAGGAACCGCGTCGAATCCATCCGGTCCTCGGGCAATGAACTGATCAACAACAACCACTATGCTAAAGACACCATCAGGTCTGTGTGTGTGTGTGTGTGTGTATCTGTGTGTCTGTGAGTGGATGATGGTTTCTGCAAGAGGTGTATTCTCATATCGTTCAGAATCAGTCATACTGGAGTCATTACAAGTCACACCATTACACTGTAGTCAATACAAATCACACTGTAGTCATTACAAATCACACCATTACACTGTAGTCATTACAAATAACACCATTACACTGTAGTCATTACAAATCACACTAGTCATTATAAATCACACAATCACACTGTAGACATTACAAATCACCCTGTAATCATTACAAATCACACCATGTACCATTACACTGTAGTCATTACAAATCACACTGTAGTCATTACAAATCACACTGTGGTTATTACAAATCACACCATCACATTGTAGTCATTACAAATCACACCACATGTAGTCACAAATCACACCACACTGTAGTCATTACAAATTATACAGTAGTCATTACAAATCACACCATCACACTAGTCATTACAAATCACACCACATCACACTGTAGTCATTACAGATCACACTGTCACACTGTAGTCATTACAAGTCACAAATCACACCACACTGTAGTCAATACAAATCACACCACACTGCAGTCATTACAAATCACACTGTAGTCATTACAAATCACACTGTAGTCGTTACAGATAACACCATCACACTAGTCAACACAAATTACAATGTAGTCATTACAAATAACACTGTAGTCAATACAAATCACACTATCACACTGTAGTCATTACAGATCACACCACATCACACTGTAGTCATTACAAGTCACACAGTCACACTGTAGTCATTACAGATAACACCACACTGTAATCATTATGAATCACACATTCATACTGTAGTCATTACAAATCACACCAGTAATTAGAAATCACACTGTAGTCATTACAAATCACACAGTCACATTGTAGTCATTACAAATCACACCATCACACTGTAGTCATTACAAATCACACTGTAGTCATTACAAATCACATCATAACACTGTAGTCATTACAAACCATGCTCTAGTCATTACAAACCACACAGTCACATTGTAGTCATTACAAATCACACTCAGGTCATTACAAATCACACCATCACGCTCTAGTCATTACAAAGTACACTTTGGTCATTAGAAATCAAATCATCACACTGTAGTGATTGGAAATCACACCATCATATTACTCATTACGAATCACACTGTAATTATTACAAATCGCACCATCACACTAATCATTACAAAGTACACTTTGGTCATTACAAATCACACTGTCATACTTAGTAATTAAAATGTATGGCCAGTGCAGTTTTTCATTCCAAGCCCCCGTTTCTTTGGAATCAACTTCCTCAGCCTCTCCGTCACTCATCTTCACTGCAGTCTTTCAAATCCAGTCTGAAGACCCACCTTTTCCCCTCCTGATTAATTGTCAACAGCTCATCCCTTTCCAGTATGAACCAAAATGACAATTTGTGACTGAGTGAGTTTTGATAGTTTTGATAGTTTCAGAATTTTGTTGGTAGTATTTTTGATTTGTGTACTATTTACAATAGTGTGCAATGCGTTGTGTGTGTGTGTGCGTGAACGTGTGCTTGTGTGCATTGCGGATGTGGGTTTGGGTGTGGTGGGGGTGATGAATAATTGTTAATGATGTTTGGTATCTTGTGTTCAGTTTTTCCTTTTTGATATTTACATGATATACGTGTTCTGTTTGTGTACGCCTAGGGCTTATTTTCAACATTAGGTGGCTATAATGATAATAATCATAATAGTGATAACAATAATGATAATAATAATGATTACAAATCACATAGTCGCACTGTAATCATTACAAATTATACTTTGAAACTGTAGGTAAGGCAGTTCTTTTTCTTTTTTCTTCTTGTGTGGTGGGGCCCAGGCTATGACAACAGTTGACCCAGCGGTGACTCAATTTTTTTTATTTATTTTTTTGTTGTGTGTGGTGGGGCCTAGACTGTGACAGCAGATAACACAATTGTGACTGTATTGATATTGTTTTTTTCTCGTTGTGTGGTGGGTCCCTTACTATGACAACAGATAACACAGCTGTGACTCTGTATTGATATTGTTTTTTCTCATTGTGTGGTGGGGCCCTCACTATGACAACAGATAACACAGCTGTGACTCTGTACTGATATTTTTTTTTCTCATTGTGTGGTGGGGCCCTCACTATGACAACAGATAACACAGCTGTGACTGTACTGATATTGTTTTTTTCTCATTGTGTGGTGGGGCCCTCACTATGACAACAGATAACACAGCTGTGACTCTGTATTGATATTGTTTTTTTCTCATTGTGTGGTGGGGCCCTCACTATGACAACAGGGAGCGTGTGGCGGAGATAGAACAGCTGTGGGACACACTGCTCGCCCAGACAGAGAAGAAGGGTAAGTCTAACATTAACAAATAGTAAAGAGTGGTAACTCTCTCCATTACACAAGGTACACAACTTCAAGTCATTGATGCTTACGCTACCGATTCATCTAGCACACAGGTAAATAAAAGGTACATTGGAACAAACCAGACACTTCCTCGAAAAAGGAAGCGCCGGGCCTGTCCTTATACCAATCATTTGACATGTGCACACAGCAGCAAAGACAGAAGAAGTGTGAAGGGTAAGTCTGTTAGAGGGTTAGTCTTGGAGAGGGTAAGTCTTAGAGAGGGTAAGTCAGGGAGAGGGGTATGTCTGGGAGAAGGTAAGTCTGTTAGAAGGTAAGTCTGAGAGGGGTAAGTCTAGGAGAGGGTAAGTCTGAGGGGGTATGTCTGTGAGATGGGTTACGTCTGGGAGAGGGGTAAGAACGGTATTTTTGTGAGAAAAGTAAACATCTGGAAATAAGTATGTCTGTGAGAAGAATAAGTCCGTAAAAAGGGTATAAAATGCCTGTAAAAAAGAAGTAATGAGGGAAAAACATCAGTTGAAAGTTAATCTGTAATAAGGGTAGAACTTCTGAATAAAAGGGGACATTTGTAAGAGGTTTAAAGTCGGACAAGAGAATGTTTATTGGAAGATAAAAGTCAATGATTATGGTAAAATGTCTGTAAAAATGGTAAAACATCTTCAGAAGATTAGGTCTGTAAGAGGGTCAAAGTCTGAGAAGGGTATATCAGTCGGAATGGTAATGATGGAGTCTCCCGTCGGTCCGACGAATGAGTAGACAGGCAGGCTTATCTGTCAGTGTGTGTCCTCATATGGGAGAAGAAGCCGATTCTGGATGCACAGCACTTCCCACAGGTGTTGCAAGGGAAAACGTCTCCAGAAGTTGAGCCCTGCTTCCTTCTCTTACGCTTCTCCTTAATGGCCCTTCACGAAAGTCTGTGAGAAGGGTCAAAAGTCTGTGAGAAGGGTCAAAAGTCTGTAAGAAGGGTGATAAGTGTGAGAAGGGTCAAGTATGTGAGAAAGGTCAAAAGTCTGTAAGACGGGTCAAAAGTCTGTGAGAAGGGTCAAAAGTCTGTAAGAAGGGTCAAAAGTCTGTAAGAAGGGTGATAAGTCTGTGAGAAGGGTCAAGTATGTGAGAAAGGTCAAAAGTCTGTAAGACGGGTCAAAATTCTAAGTCTGTGAGAAAGCCCATAATCTGTGAGAAGGGTAGCAAGTGTGTGAGAAGGGTCAAAAGTCTGTGGGAAGGACCATAAGTCTGTGAGAAGGGTCAAAAGTCTTTGAGAAGGGTCAAAAGTCTGTGAGAAGGACCATAAGTCTGTGAGAAGGGTCAAAAGTCTGTGAGAAGGGTCAAAAGTCTAAGTCTTTGAGAAGGGTGATAAGTCTGTGAGAAGAGCGATAAGTCTGTGAGATAGCCATAGGTCTGTGAGAAGGGTCAAAAGTCTGTGAGAAGGATAAGTCTGTGAGAAGGGCCATAAGTCTGTAAGAAGGGTAAAAAGTCTGTGAGAAGGATAATAAGTCTGTTAGAAGGGACATAAGTCTGTAAGAAGGGTCAAAAGTCTGCAAGAAGGATAATAAGTCTGTGAGAAGGGCCATAAGTCTGTAAGAAGGGTAAAAAATTCTGTGAGAAGGGTAATAAGTCTGTGAGAAGGGCCATAAGTCTGTGAGAAGGGCCATAAGTCTGTAAGAAGGGTAAAAAGTCTGTGAGAAGGATAATAAGTCTGTGAGAAGGGCCATAAGTCTGTAAGAAGGGTAAAAAGTCTGTGAGAAGGATAATAAGTCTGTGAGAAGGGCCATAAGTCTCTAAGAAGGGTAAAAAGTCTGTGAGAAGGGTAATAAGTCTGTGAGAAGGGCCATCAGTCTGTAAGAAGGGTAAAAAATTCTGTGAGAAGGGTAATAAGTCTGTGAGAAGGGCCATAAGTCTGTAAGAAGGGTAAAAAATTATGTGAGAAGGGTAATAAGTCTGTGAGAAGGGCCATAAGTCTGTAAGAAGGGTAAAAAGTCTGTGAGAAGGATAATAAGTCTGTGAGAAGGGCCATAAGTCTGTAAGAAGGGTAAAAAGTCTGTGAGAAGGATAATAAGTCTGTGAGAAGGGCCATAAGTCTCTAAGAAGGGTAAAAAGTCTGTGAGAAGGGTAATAAGTCTGTGAGAAGGGCCATCAGTCTGTAAGAAGGGTAAAAAATTCTGTGAGAAGGGTAATAAGTCTGTGAGAAGGGCCATCAGTCTGTAAGAAGGGTAAAAAATTCTGTGAGAAGGGTAATAAGTCTGTGAGAAGGGCCATAAGTCTGTAAGAAGGGTAAAAAGTCTGTGAGAAGGGTAATAAGTCTGTGAGAAGGGCCATAAGTCTGTAAGAAGGGTCAAAAGTCTGTGAGAAGGGCCATAGTCAGAAAAGGGCCATAAGTCTGTGAGAAAGGTAATAAATATGTGAGAAAGGTAAAAAAAAAATCTGAGAGAAGGGTCAAAAGTCTGTGAGAAGAGTAAAAAAAAATCTTTGAGAAGTGTAGAACCCTGGGAAGGGTAAATCTTTCAGAAGGGCATGAGTAAGGATGAATAAAAAGGGTAATAGTTTGCAAGAAGGTTGAAATAAAAGGGTTAAGCGTATAAGAATGCTAACTTTGAGGAGGTATATGTATTGTAACAATAGGCTGTAGTATGTGTGGCAGCGACAGCAGGATTACGTCACTCATGTCTTAAATTAAGAAGAGTTAAATGACTATCAGAAATAGAAGGCGTCTAATGTGTTGGCACATGTAACACACTATAAATCCCATTGGAAAAAGTGAACAGTTAGTGTTCCCGTACAGTGAATACAGATTCTTTGGTCAGGCAGTTGACAAATGAAACAGGAAGTAGGACCGTAGTGACACAGAGTGAGCGCAGTTCCCTGTCCCCAGGAGCCAAGCTGTCGGAGGCGTGTCAGCAGCAGCAGTTCAACCGTAATGTGGAGGATGTGGAACGCTGGCTGAACGACATCGAGTCCTCTCTCGTGTCGGAGGACTATGGCAAGGTGAGACATGGCGCAGTGTGTGCAGCCCTCTGATTGGTCACTGATTGTGTTCCACCCTCTGATTGGTCACTGATTGTGTTCCACCGTCTGATTGGTCACTGCCCCACCCTGTGATTCGGTTCAGTTCAAAATATTTTATTGTCTGCTTGAACCAAAGCAGAACATTTTCTTTCAGCTCACTCAAAATGCCCACCAGCAAATATCAAAGAGAAAAACGAGTAACTGACCCACCCTTCCCTGATCACCACGCACACATCAGTTATCATGTAAAAAGAAAAACATTTCAGGTAAGATGATATTACATTTTAAGATAGAGTAAAACATCTGTGTTAGTGCGTGTGTGTGTGTGCGTGCATGTGTGTGTGTGTGTGTGCGTGCATGCATGAGTACATGTGTGTGTGTACACTTGCATGTGTATGTGCTTGTTTGTGTGCCTGCGTGTGTGCGAGTGTGTGTGCATGTGTGTATGCAAGTGCGTGTGTGTACATTTCAGTGTGGAGTGATGGCCTTTAGGTAACGTATCCGCCTCGGAAGTGAGAGAGTCTGAGTGCGCTGGTCCGAATCATGGCTCAGACACCAATATTTTCTCCCCCTCCACTAGACCTTGAGTGGTGGTCTGGACGCTAGTCATTCGGATGAGATGATAAACCAAGGTCCCATGTGCAGCATCGTTCCGACGTAAACCTGGTTGCCTGACCAGCACAGGTGACTTTTTAGTGAGGAGGAGTTGTGCAGTCCCTTCCCCACTCTCTTGCCTACTGACGCTCACAGTCCCACAGATGCAGATACTACGTGTAGGACGGTATCAGCAGGTGCAGGTTTTTTCACAGACAATGGAATAAAAACATTATTTGAGCACATCATTTATCACAGCAACAGCAGAGGGGGCAAATGATTTTTTGTACACATTCTTCTTTGCAAGAGGATTTTACTTTGTCTACCAGATGGAAGATTCTGGAAGACAGAGTTAAGTGAATGAGTGGAATCATTACAAGTTTGGTGTGCTTTTCTGCTAAGAGTGGATTGGTACAGGGTGTTCAGTTGTGGCTGGGGCTTGGTTATGACTTTGCTGGCCAAATTTACAACTTGTCCTAAAAAAGATATTGTCTCTGGTTAACTTTAGTGTCAGAGTTGTATGATTTTGCTTGATTTCTGGGTCATTTATATCATTTTTACAGAAAAAGATATTGTCTGTGGTTAACTTCATTAACTTCAGTGTCAGAGTTGTATGATTTTGCTTGATTTCTGGGTCGTTTATATCGTTTTTACTGAAAAAGATATTGTCTGTGGTTAACTTCATTAACTTCAGTGTCAGAGTTGTATGATTTTGTTTGATTTCTGGGTCGTTTATATCGTTTTTACTGAAAAAGATATTGTCTGTGGTTAACTTCAGTGTCAGAGTTGTATGATTTTGCTTGATTTCTGGGTTGTTTATATCGTTTTTACAGAAAAAGATATTGTCTGTGGTTAACTTCATTAACTTCAGTGTCAGAGTTGTATGATTTTGTTTGATTTCCGGGTCGTTTATATCGTTTTTACTGAAAAAGATATTGTCTGTGGTTAACTTCAGTGTCAGAGTTGTATGATTTTGCTTGATTTCTGGGTTGTTTATATCGTTTTTACAGAAAAAGATATTGTCTGTGGTTAACTTCATTAACTTCAGTGTCAGAGTTGTATGATTTTGTTTGATTTCCGGGTCGTTTATATCGTTTTTACTGAAAAAGATATTGTCTGTGGTTAACTTCAGTGTCAGAGTTGTATGATTTTGCTTGATTTCTGGGTTGTTTATATCGTTTTTACAGAAAAAGATATTGTCTGTGGTTAACTTCATTAACTTCAGTGTCAGAGTTGTATGATTTTGTTTGATTTCCGGGTCGTTTATATCGTTTTTACTGAAAAAGATATTGTCTGTGGTTAACTTCAGTGTCAGAGTTGTATGATTTTGCTTGATTTCTGGGTTGTTTATATCGTTTTTACAGAAAAAGATATTGTCTGTGGTTAACTTCATTAACTTCAGTGTCAGAGTTGTATGATTTTGTTTGATTTCCGGGTCGTTTATATCGTTTTTACTGAAAAAGATATTGTCTGTGGTTAACTTCAGTGTCAGAGTTGTATGATTTTGCTTGATTTCTGGGTTGTTTATATCGTTTTTACAGAAAAAGATATTATCTGTGGTTAACTTCAGTGTCAGAGTTGTATGAATTTGTTTGTTTTCTGGGTCATTTATATCATTTTTACAGAAAACGATATTGTCTGTGGTTAACTTCTTTAACTTCAGTGTCAATAGTTGTATTATTATTATTATTTTTTTCTGGGTCGTTTATATCATATTTACTGAAAACGATATTGTCTGTGGTTAACTTCAGTGTCAAGAGTTGTATGATTTTGATTGATTTCTGGGTTTCTCTGTGTCCTGGCTAGCTTCTCCAGCGATCAGTAAGTGTGTCTGACAGTGTGACAGTTGTGGTGTTGTCTGTAGTTTCCATCTGCCAGGGCTGTGTCCTTGTCCTGGGTGAAACTAGAAAGTGTGCTGTGTTCATAGCTGTCGGTCTGTCTGAAACAAGTGATGTTTCCTTACCTGACTGTTCGGTCTTTAATCATCGTCAGAGTATCAGAGGGAACATGTCATTCTTGAGCTGGTTTTTTTTTCTATTCTGAGATGTGGATAGAAAGATGTGTAGAGAATTTCTTACTGAATGAAGCACTGAATAGTGGGAAGAGACCAAGAGGGTACGTATGGACATCAGACTGATGAGTGTGTGTGTGTGTGTGTGTGTGTGTGTGAGAGAGAGAGGGAGAGAGAGGGAGATAATCAGACTTATCCTTTGCAAAGGAGAGAGAGAGAGGTTGGGGGTGATTCTTTGAGCAGTTTTTAAATAGGCTTTATATGGGGCAGTAGATGTGTGGGGCAGAGAGAGAGAGAGAGAGAGAGAGAGAGAGTTGGCCAGAGACATTGACTAAAAGTCAAAAGTTATGTTAATTTGTTCACTTGAAAAAGTCAGTTTTGCTGAACGTGTGACCCTGTTCTTTGGTGTTTGTTAACCCTGCATTACAGACTGGTGTTTGTGGATTTAAGGGAAGCTGTGGCCATTTTGAGCTCAGATCAACTGCAGGGAAGTTCACTGTTCAGGTTATTTACTGTTCAGGGAATGGCACTGTTCAGGAAATCATACAGATCAGGGAATCGTACAGATCAGGGAATTGTACTGTTCAGGAAATCATACAGATCAGGGAATCGTACAGATCAGGGAATTGTACTGTTCAGGAAATCATACAGATCAGGGAATCGTACAGATCAGGGACTTGTACTGTTCAGGAAATCATACAGATCAGGGAATTGTATAGTTCAGGGACTTGTACTGTTTAGGAAATCATACAGATCAGGGAATTGTACAGTTCAGGGACTTGTACTGTTTGGGAAATCATACAGTTCAGGGAATTGTATAGTTCAGGGAATTGTACTGTTTAGGAAATCATACAGTTCAGGGAATTGTATAGTTCAGGGAATTGTACTGTTTAGGAAATCGTACAGTTCAGGGAATCATACAGTTCAGTGACAACAGCTCTGGTTGATGCAACAAAATTGTCATTGCCTTTGTTTCTATCTTCTTTTAAAAAAAAAATTTTCATTTACTTACTCGTTCATTTATTGTTGTTTTACCTTTTTTTTTTTTAAAACAAATATTTATTTGTTTACTTTTTCTTGGCTTGACAGTGGTGCCTGTATTATCCAGTGCGTAGTGTTGAGTGACAGTGTGAATGTTTCATTGACTTCACTTGTTTTGCTCCGTGCCTGAAGAAACCAGGATAGAAACTGTTCAGCTAGTGTGAATGTGCTCTGCTAGACAGGATGTGAAAACTGAATTTTTGTGAAAACATTGAAACTTTGTTTTAGTGTCAGTGGTTTGTGTGTGTGTGTGTGTGTGTGTGTGTGTGTGTGTGTGTGTGTGTGCATGCATTTGCATGGATTCACCTCAGCATTTGTGTAGGTATGTCTGCATGTTGCTGGTCATCAAGATCGTGACTGTGGTTTGTTCCTGCATCTTGTGGGTAGAGAGGTATTGCTGTACCATGTGACAGTTAGTGTGTGTATGTGTGTGTGTGTGTTGTGCAAGAGAGAGAGAGAGAATGTGTGTAGCTGCATGCCTCTGACTGTTCAAAGGAGTGGTGCTGGTTAGTTTTAGCAGTTTCTGTTCTAGAAAATATTTTAGATAGCGGGTGAATGTCTGGTGTGTATTTTTAAAAGTTGTACCATTTTTTACTGGCACTGTATGGGAATGGTCTGTTTTCTGATTGTATAGACCTTTTATATAGACCTTTTATATGAAGGATGTACTGATTTTTACATGACAATGTTGCTTTCTTGTAAACAAACTGGCTTCTTCTTTTCTATATCTACTGTATGAAAGAAGGGAGACAAATCTGCCTTCCTGCATCCACTGTATGAAAGTTGTGTTAAAAGGAAGATAAATCTGCTTTATTGACTGTATGAAAGATGTATTGAAAAGGAGACAGGTTTTCTTTCATGTATCTACTGTATGAAAAATGTTAAAAAGAGACAGGTTTGCTTTTCTATATCCACTGTATGAAAGATGTACTAAAAAAGAGATGGAAGGCAGGTGGGGAAGGGAGATAAGACATGTCCAGCCACTTTGCTGGGGTCACCCCATTGTCGACATGTCTGAGGTCTCTCTCCAGTGCTTGTTGGTGTCACCCCATCGTCTGTCGACATGTCTGAGGTCTCTCTCCACTGTTTGCTGGCATCACCCCATCGTCTGTTGACATGTCTGAGGTCTCTCTCCAGTGCTTGCTGGTGTCACCCCATCGTCTGTCGACATGTCTGAGGTCTCTCTACAGTGCTTGTTGGTGTCACCCCATCGTCTGTTGACATGTCTGAGGTCTCTCTCCACTGTTTGCTGGCATCACCCCATCGTCTGTTGACATGTCTGAGGTCTCTCTCCAGTGCTTGCTGGTGTCACCCCATCGTCTGTCGACATGTCTGAGGTCTCTCTACAGTGCTTGTTGGTGTCACCCCATCGTCTGTTGACATGTCTGAGGTCTCTCTCCACTGTTTGCTGGCATCACCCCATCGTCTGTTGACATGTCTGAGGTCTCTCTCCAGTGCTTGCTGGTGTCACCCCATCGTCTGTCGACATGTCTGAGGTCTCTCTACAGTGCTTGTTGGTGTCACCCCATCGTCTGTTGACATGTCTGAGGTCTCTCTCCACTGTTTGCTGGCATCACCCCATCGTCTGTTGACATGTCTGAGGTCTCTCTCCAGTGCTTGCTGGTGTCACCCCATCGTCTGTCGACATGTCTGAGGTCTCTCTACAGTGCTTGTTGGTGTCACCCCATCGTCTGTTGACATGTCTGAGGTCTCTCTCCACTGTTTGCTGGCATCACCCCATCGTCTGTTGACATGTCTGAGGTCTCTCTCCAGTGCTTGCTGGTGTCACCCCATCGTCTGTCGACATGTCTGAGGTCTCTCTCCACTGTTTGCTGGTGTCACCCCATCGTCTGTCGACATGTCTGAGGTCTCTCTTCACTGTTTGCTGGTGTCACCCCATCGTCTGTCGACATGTCTGAGGTGTCTGTCCACTGTTTGCTGGTGTCACCCCATCGTCTGTCGACATGTCTGAGGTGTCCGTTCACTGTTTGCTGGTGTCACCCCATCGTCTGTCTTCATGTCTGAGGTCTCTCTCTCTCCACTGTTTGCTGGTGTCACCCCATCGTCTGTCGACATGTCTGAGGTCTCTCTCCACTGTTTGCTGGTGTCATCCCATCGTCTGTCGACATGTCTGAGGTCTCTCTCCACTGTTTGCTGGTGTCACCCCATCGTCTGTCGACATGTCTGAGGTGTCTGTCCACTGTTTGCTGGTGTCACCCCATCGTCTGTTGACATGTCTGAGGTCTCTCTCCACTGTTTGCTGGTGTCACCCCATCGTCTGTTGACATGTCAGATCTCTCTCCACTGTTTGCTGCTGTCACCCCATCGTCTGTTGACATGTCTGAGGTCTCTCTCCACTGTTTGCTGGTGTCACCCCATCGTCTGTCGACATGTCTGAGGTCTCTCTCCACTGTTTGCTGGTGTCACCCCATCGTCTGTTGACATGTCTGAGATCTCTCTCCACTGTTTGCTGGTGTCACCCCACGGTCTGTTGACATGTCTGAGGCCCCTCTCCACTGTTTGCTGGTGTCACCCCATCGTCTGTTGACATGTCTGAGGTCTCTCTCCACTGTTTGCTGGTGTCACCCCATCGTCTGTCGACACGTCTGAGGTCTGTCTCCACTGTTTTCTGGTGTCACCCCATCGTCTGTTGACATGTCAGATCTCTCTCCACTGTTTGCTGGTGTCACCCCATCGTCTGTTGACATGTCTGAGGTCTCTCTCCACTGTTTGCTGGTGTCACCCCATCGTCTGTCGACCTGTCTGAGGTCTCTCTCCACTGTTTGCTGGTGTCACCCCATCGTCTGTCGACATGTCTGAGGTGTCTGTCCACTGTTTGCTGGTGTCACCCCATCGTCTGTCGACATGTCTGAGGTGTCTGTCCACTGTTTGCTGGTGTCACCCCATCGTCTGTCGACATGTCTGAGGTCTCTCTCCACTGTTTGCTGGTGTCACCCCATCGTCTGTCGCCACAAGTCTGAGATCTGTCTCTCCACTGTTTGCCGCCTGTTCATCTTGTATTGAGCCGTCCGCGCTTTTATTCTGCAGTTCAAAAACCAACAGCCGATGCGTATTAACCAAAACTGCCATGAACATCGCAGGAAAAGGAAACGACGAAAAAAGCATCAGAAGAATAGCACCAGTTGATCCCAAACATACAGCGGACCCTATGATTTTTTTTTGCAACGGTCTGTAGCGCACGCGAGCAGTTAATGGTGCGTGTCGAGTTTATATATATATATATACTATTGCCAGATCAAGATCTACC
>JAAQRG010291163.1:1395-14292 GCA_011634625.1 Babylonia areolata | reverse complement strand
AAAAAAAAAAAATCTCCTCCTGTTGTCTGTACACATATTTGACACTGTAGCTCAGTCCAGCCACACACACACAGGGCCATATTAGAACTGTCCAACCAAATAAAAAATGGAATAAAAATAAATACCTGCCCAACTAAATAAAATTCAACCACACAACATAAAAATGAAATAACTCCATGTAAAAACATGTCAAATGGCCAGTACTGTCTTCTGCCATGTTCCGCACTGGTGTCAGTCAGCACAGATTTCAGAATTCTTGTACTCTCAACTTGTTCGTCACTGCAAGTGGACTTCAATGTCTGTAGCAGTTTTTATTCCGCCACGCCTTACTTGTTCGCTGTTCTTACATATGGACTTGAATATCTGTGAGTTTTTACTCTGCCATTCTGACTTGTTCATCTCCACAAGTGGACTTTAATGTCTGTGACAGTTTTTACCTTGCCATTTGCACAACCATGCTCCATATGAAAGGAATGGGTACATACTGGTGCGCTTGATTTCTCTTAAACTGCACGATAGAGATCTTTAACGTGCCTGTTGTCTTCCTTTAGAATAGTATCAGTTGCTCAAGGTGTCACTGCATTCTGACAAATCCATATACGCTACACCACATCGGCCAAGCAGATGCCTGACCAGCAGCCTAACCCAACGCCCTTAGTCAGGCCTTGGGGGGGCTTGGGGGGGGAAAGAAGAGAAAGAAAATAAAAACTCTATGGATGGATTTTCTATTGCAGCACCAGCCGATGAGCACCTGTTGTTATTCTGACCTGATAACAAAAACCACCAACACCCGATTCCAGTTTACAACCTAGAAACTGATGATTTCAAACACACACATCACAAACATTTCAGACCCACCCTTCTGAACGCCTGACAAGCTAAATTATACCTGCCCATGAAGTCTTGAACACTATCATTTTAAAATCCAACCCAACTTCACACAAAGACTAAACAAATAAGCTTTTGAAACCATGCTATATAAATAATTCTTTTAAAATTATGTTACTGTAATTTGCTGTGGTTAATATAACAAAATATTCCTGCATCAATTTCTACCGTCACCCGCCACTCATCTACCAGCTCAATGAATACAAGATGTATTCTGTCTTTCTGTGTTCAAACAGTGCTAGATTTTCCACTCTGCCATTTGTGTTCAATGCTTTATGTTGCAAGCATTTTCTGAACAGAATGCCAATTTTCTATTTAAAAAAACAACAACAACCATGTCTGCATATCACCCTCAAGAATCAATTGAAAACACCCCTCTTCCTGTACTCCTACAACCTGTAAAATAAATGATTATATGATAAAAATAATAAAAATAATTGAATGAACAAAAAGTACACAGATGGTGACAAAATATACCAAACTAATCAAATGCAACTCAAAACTAAATCTTTAAAGGTATATATAAGCTATTGAACACTTATATCTCATCATGCATCATTCACGATAATCCACACACATCTATAAGCTGTACTCCAAATGTTAATGTAATCATTAATGTGTTCAATTACTGATTTAATCATTTACATCCAGAAACAGACATTTCCAGACAGCCACTGACTGATGTTCTCCTGACCAGACGGCTACAGATATATGTTCTGACCACAGACTGATGTTCTCCCGACCACAGACAGCCACAGACTGATGTTCTCCTGACCAGACAGCTACAGATAGATGTTCTGACCACAGACTGATGTTTCCCTGACCACAGACAGCCACAGACTGATGTTCTCCTGACCAGACAGCTACAGATAGATGTTCTGACCACAGACTGATGTTTCCCCGACCACAGACAGCCACAGACTGTTCTCCTGACCAGATGGCTACAGATAGATGTTCTGACCACAGACTGATGTTTCCCTGACCACAGACAGCCACAGACTGATGTTCTCCTGACCAGATGGCTACAGATAGATGTTCTGACCACAGACTGATGTTCTCCTGACCACAGACAGCAATAGACTGATGTTTCCCTGACCACAGACAGCCACAGACTGATGTTCTCCTGACCAGACGGCTACAGATAGATGTTCTGCCACAGACTGATGTTCTCCTGACCAGACGGCTACAGATAGATGTTCTGACCACAGACTGATGTTCTCCTGACCACAGACAGCAATAGACTGATGTTTCCCTGACCACAGACAGCCACAGACTGATGTTCTCCTGACCAGACGGCTACAGATAGATGTTCTGACCACAGACTGATGTTCTCCTGACCACAGACAGCAATAGACTGATGTTTCCCTGACCACAGACAGCCACAGACTGATGTTCTCCTGACCAGACGGCTACAGATAGATGTTCTGACCACAGACTGATGTTCTCCTGACCACAGACAGCAATAGACTGATGTTTCCCTGACCACAGACAGCCACAGACTGATGTTCTCCTGACCAGACGGCTACAGATAGATGTTCTGACCACAGACTGATGTTCTCCTGACCACAGACAGCAATAGACTGATGTTTCCCTGACCACAGACAGCCACAGACTGATGTTCTCCTGACCAGACGGCTACAGATAGATGTTCTGACCACAGACTGATGTTCTCCTGACCAGACGGCTACAGACAGATGTTCTGACCACAGACTGATGTTCTCCTGACCAGACGGCTACAGATAGATGTTCTGACCACAGACTGATGTTTCCCTGACCACAGACAGCCACAGACTGATGTTCTCCTGACCAGACGGCTACAGATAGATGTTCTGACCACAGACTGATGTTTCCCTGACCACAGACAGCCACAGACTGATGTTCTCCTGACCAGACGGCTACAGATAGATGTTCTGACCACAGACTGATGTTTCCCTGACCACAGACAGCCACAGACTGATGTTCTCCTGACCAGACGGCTACAGATAGATGTTCTGACCACAGACTGATGTTTCCCTGACCACAGACAGCCACAGACTGATGTTCTCCTGACCAGACGGCTACAGATAGATGTTCTGACCACAGACAGCCACAGACTGATGTTCTCCTGACCAGATGGCTCCAGATAGATGTTCTGACCACAGACTGATGTCCTGACCACAGTGTGAGACAGCTACTGACTGATGTTCTGACAAGACAGTGATAGACTGATGTTCTCCTAACCACAGACAGCAATAGACAGATGTTCTCCTGACCACAGACAGCTATAGACAGATGTTCTCCTGAGTAGACGGCAATAGACTGATGTTCTCCTGACCACACACAGCAATAGACTGATGTTCTCCTGACCACACACAGCTATAGACTGATGTTCTCCTGACCAGACAGCAATAGATGTTCCCTTGGCCACAGACAGCTATAGACAGATGTTCTCCTGATCACAGATATATACAGACATGCATTTTTCTTGTCCTTGTGGAAGGGCATGAAGATTCTCAGCTGCCCCATGGAAGCTGAGAACCAGGGCTACAGCTGAAAATCTCTTCCACCAGGGTGTGACTAGTGAAGGAAGCATAGTAGCATTTTTTTTCCAAGTATGAATTATGCGTAATGGTGAGCAAGCATCCATGTTAGGCTGTAGACGTCCCACCACGTGAGCTCACAGGGGGTGTCTTTCTGTGAGCATTTTGAGGGGTAACCGATCCAGTCCCGCTATCCCTGATGATGTTGTACTTGTAGCACGAGAGACCGTTTACCATCCTTCTTTCAACCTCTATTTCTCAAGAAAGTAACACCTTGGACTTGATGCAGTATTGCATCTTACCACCTGGGCAAATTGGAGCTCATATCCCCATTCCTCCTCACCGAATAATGATGCCACTTCTGAGGAACAGGCAATACCACACCTTCCTCAGGCTTTTCCAAAGATGAAGGAATAAATCTAAACTTACATCATTATGCACTCATAAAATAATAGTAAACACTACTACTAGTATTACTACTCCAGCAATTTCAAAAGATTTACCTGTATCAAGCTGCCAGAAATTGGGCATCTCTGACTGGATGTGTTTCATTTCCTTTCATACCAAAAAGGATTTTCTTTAAACTTAAAGGCAAGGTATCTATACATGTACCCACACAAAGTGAAGCCAAAAGTACTTTTATGCCAACAGTAATGTGCATAGAGACATACCGTTCATGTATGAGAATGTTTACTCTCAGAAACACACATACATAGATGAACATACACACCAGTAAACACACGCACGCACACACACTTCAAATCCACAAGAGCATAATGAACAACAGCTTTCTCTAGCAATGAAGACACAAACACCAAAGTGTATGCTTAGTTACAATTTTATTTGGGAATAACAGAACAAAGTTCTAGCATCCCCCCTTGGGCACGAGCTTGCCGGCATCCTGTCGAGTAGTGTTGAGGTTTCCAGTTGCTCTCTAAAATAATTTCACACAATGATGAATTGTTTTTTTTTCCGTTCAGCTACTTCTCTCTGTTTTGCAGTCTTGTACAGTTGTAGTACATTAGTCCACTAATCACATCAGCAACACCTTTTTTTAAAAAGTCAACAGTATGAAGGTAAGGATACACAGTGAATTAAAACAGTGTGTGCATGTTGTTTTGTTTTTGAGTTTTTTGTTTTCTTGGAGAAGTCTGTTCGCAACAGCCAGTTCCATCAGCAAACTTTGGCCAGTAACAAAAGAAGCGGCGGCCAAGTAAGATCACATATACACTCAACATTTTTCTTAAGTCTATTGGAAAAATCAGTTGATTTGTAGTCAAGTTTATACTAGTTCAATATAAAAGTCTCAAAAAAAAAGGAAAAGAAAAAAAAAAAGAAAAAGAGGAAAAAAAAAAGAAAAAAAAAAAGGAAAACTGCACTGTGTTATTCACCAGTTTGGTCGCCAAGTGTCTAGAAGCGTCTGCAAATGTTTGTTTAAAAAAAAAAAGAAAAAAAAAAGAGAAGTAAACAACAAGTTGGCAAATCACTGAAAGATCCTTGGAAAAGGTCTCTAAAACATCCTGGAAGTCTGGTCTTGAACGTTTTTGAAAAACTGTCAGTACACACTGTGTACACGAAAAGGTACAGGTCTTGATGACCCAAGACCCCACACAATGCAGCGTCATGCAGTATCCCACACAGTAACACTAGGTAACAGATGAAACTGAACTTTCTGGTTGGTTTGTCTGTCATTTTCCTTCTTTTTTTCTTTTCTTGATAAATTGTATTTGATGCTTGTCTTTTCTTTTAATATTTTGAAGTTTCTCAGCAATATACCCACAGACAATGCAGAAGAATGACTAAGCTCTCTCACCAAGCCTCCGAAAGACACCACAAGGGAAGGAAAAAGATCAATAAAGGGGAGTTTTAGGGGGCGGGGAAGACGATCCTCTATACCTGTATTACATTTGACACAATTCACACACAACGGTTGGTATGACGGCGTCACAGCTGTGACAGCTGTCCATTTCTCCTGCTATAGGCAGTCCACTGATCAAAAGCAGACTTTTGCAGATTAAAATCAGATACCAAGCCATGAATCATAGAATCGGAACGGTGGGGGCAGGGATAAAAATGAAGAAAAAGTATCAATTGACGTCAAGTCTAAACAAGAGGCCTGCTACAAGAACTCTACAATTTTCAAAGATAAGAAAATTTACAATTTAGACTGGGGGAGGGGGCCAAGGAGGAGGAAAAGAAATCCGAAACCCACAAAAATGTTCCACAGAAGCGAGAGCAAGATGAAGAAATCTGGAGGTTTGTGCCGTGTCGACGGTGCACAAAACCCTGAGGGACAGCTGGTGGCATATCGAGTTCTTCCCAGCATGCAATACTGCCCTGCAGCACTGTTTTAGTTGTGTCGACCTCCACGACGACTGTCCTGCAAACAGAGAGACAACAACACTTGTAGTACAGATACCACAAACACCAAAAACCTCACAACTAAATCACTATCATTTCAACACATTTATCCTGCCCACTTTTGGCATATGTGTACCCCTAACTGCACAGACATTTTCCTAACTAATTAAGCTTTCAGACTAAAAATGAAGTGGAAGAAGGTAGGTGGTCATATATGAAGGGAAGTGTTCTGGGCTTCTGACTATTTGTGGTAACATCTGTATCGTGAATTTGTGAACAACAGAATAAATTCATTGGGGAACTTTTTCTATCAGTTTCCATGAGTCTAAAGCAATGGGAACTGACCTAAAACACACCTCTGTTCACTACTGAACAGTGGCACACAAATGATGTGAATTTTAGGAGTTAAAGATATATTTTATATGGCCTAAGTTGTGATAAACTTATTAAAAGGTAAAAAACAACAACAAAAAAACAGCAACAAAAAACAAAACAAAAAACATGTATTTGATGACAGTTATTATATCAGCAAAAATTTTGTCATGTCTTTTCAGAACTTACTGGGGGTCATTTTGTGGGTGAATGGTCATAATCAAACACCACTAGAGCATCCTCGAATCATATATTTCAAATCATAATCAAACTTGATGGAGAGCCATGATTATCCAATCATATTGAAATTCCATGCTTTTATTGTGTGTTTTATTGTCACATACACTTCTTTACAATTCAATATTTTTGGGGTTCTAGTACTTTTACTTCTCCCAGTACATTGTATATTTTCTTAATCTTATGATTCTAACTAGACTTAAGTCAATACCTTCTAATCTTATGCTTTCTTAATCTTATGCTGCCCTTCAACTCACCAAAATCATGATTTCTGTCCATGAATTTTTGGATGAGCTTCAGGTTAATGTGCTAAATGTTCATATTTTAAAAATCAAATCCGCACACATTAAAGCCTTCAGATAGTATTCAGGTCTACTCTGCTCAAGTGCACACCCTCATCATACCGAAAATGCAACATATTGCCTACGACGCAGCCTTCAAATTGAAGGCAACTGACCTAACAGATGACAGTGCAAGCGATGAACCAGCAGCGACCTCCACCTTACGTTCATGTTCATCAAGTGAAAGTGAGGCTGAAGTCAGTGACAAGATGGAGGAAGCTGTGCTGGTTCTCTTCAACTCGGACACTGAAGATGAAGATTTCAATGGATTCAGTGAGCAGGATGACGTTGAATAAATGTGACAATCTCTAAATTATGGATCTTATTTTTGACGTTGAATAAATGTGACTATCCCTAAATCGATGCAGGTCACCGGCCAGGGTGGAAGAGACCCCAGATGAACTCAACAACCTCGTGTTCGTGACCAAGGCGAGCCACCGAGTTGGAGGATATCAGCTGTGGTCAGGCATGGAGAGGGATGGGCGCCGCCATGCTTCATTTGCCCTAGACACGCCACATGAAGATGACAGCACACCTCAGCTCATACCGGATCGGTCATCGCCCGGGTCACCAACAACGACAACCACCCCATCCTTCAAGAAGAAGTGGAAGCAGCTGTAAAATCGCTGAAAAAGGGGAAGTCAGTAGGTGTGGATAATATCCCAGCAGAGCTGGTCCAAGCAGGGAGAGAAGCAATGATCACAGCCCTCACAACCATCTGCAACAAGATCTGGCAGACAGGGGAGTGGCCAACACCGTGGACCCAGTCACTGATCATCACCCTCCCCAAGAAAGGCAATCTACAACAGTGCCAGAACTACCGCACGATCAGCCTAATAGGCCATCCCAGCAAAGTCATGCTAAAGATCCTGCTAAATAGATTGAAGCCACAAGCGGAGAAGATCATCGCAGAGGAACAAGCAGGTTTCAGACCAGGGCGCAGTACAACAGAGCAAATCTTCAACCTCAGGATACTGTGCAAGAGGTACCTCCAACATCAACAAGACCTCTACCACGTCTTCGTGGATTTCAAAAAGGCGTTTGACCGAGTATGGTATGGCATGCAGTTTTATGGGCCACCATGAGGTTGTATAACATCAATGCAAACCTGACCCGAGTGATACTGAACCTCTACGACAAAGCCACCAGCGCAGTTTACTTCAACAGTAACATAGGGGACTGGTTCAGAACCACAGTCGGAGTGAGGCAAGGCTGTTTGCTCTCACCAACTCTCTTCAACATCTTCCTGGAAAGAATCATGACTGATGCACTTGAAGACCACAAAGGAACAGTCAACATCGGAGGCAGAGCAGTCACCAACTTACGTTTCGCCGACGATATTGATGGCCTAGCAGGAAAAGAAGAGGAGCTTAGTGGACCACCTTGATAAAACCTCTAGAGCCTATGGCATGCAGATCAGTGCAGAGAAGACCAAACTGATGACCAACAACACCAATGGCATCAGCACTGACATAAGAGTGGATGGGAGCAACTGTGACAGATGAGGGATCCAAACCCGAAGTACTCTCCAGGATTGCACAGACAACAGCAGCGCTCACAAAACTGAGGTACATCTGGAACGACCGGAACATTGCACTCAGCTCAAAGATCAGACTGATGCGTACCCTGGTGACATCAATACTCTTGTATGCATGTGAATCGTGGACCTTAACAGCTGAAATTGAAAAGAGAATACAGTCCACTGAGATGAGATGCTTTCGAAGACTCCTGGGCATCTCTACAAAGATCATATCACGAACGAAGAAGTTCGAAACAGAATCAGGCAAGTCATTGGGCCCTACGAATGACCTGTTGACCTAGGTGAAGAGATGCAAGCTCAAATGGTATGGCCCTGTCATGAGATCATCAGGGCTTGCCAAGACAATTCCTGCAGGGCACAATGCAAGGAGGGAGAAGGAGAGGCAGACAGAGGAAGAGATGGGAGGACATCCCAGAATCGACGGGCTTGAGGTTGAGCGATACAATCAGGAGGTCACAAAACCGAGAGGATTTGAGGATGCTGGTTGCCAGATCACCTCTGGCGCCCCAACGGTCCACAAGACTACGGGATAGGTGAAGGTGAAGGTGAACTGTCATATCTGCTGTCAGTCTTACTGGATTCTACCTTCTATATTGTCATCCAGTCTTTCCAAACTGCATTGACAATTTGACTAAATAAATTAAATCAAAGCATATTCTACCAGCTTTACAGCTGTACTTATTTAAAATAGTCTAAATGCTGATTACCGCAGACACACAGTCTTACTAGATTCCACCAGTGTGAATTTCACTGACCCACATACAGATTCAATGGGTAAGATTCTTCTTGCTGTACTGTTTGTCACAGTCTTCCAATTCATAAAGATTCAGTATTTCCTTCCAGTATTTTCACCTGCGGTGAACTGCCACAGCCTGACTCAGTTACCGCTGACTGATACAAGATTCTGCTGTCAGTATGGTCACAGACATTCTTACAAGATTTGATGTGCTGTAATTAAAAAAGTTTATTCACTCTTAAATCTACAGCAGTGTCAGAAACCGTCTGACACTGTTCTACTGGCTGTAAATTCTGTTACCTAACTTGAATTTCGAGTAGTGTCAGAGAATCAGTCTTGCACTCATTCTACTGGCTGTACTGTTGCTGACACTTAACACTAGTAACAGCAGTTTACACAGTTTTAGCCAACTCAGGATTTATTCTGAGAAAGAAAAAAAACACAAAGCCAAATCATACACACAAAAGAACCAAAAACAAAAACAAATCCTTCTTCAACTGAGTTCTTCCCTAAAGTTTCCTCTGTTTTATTTCTATATAAAATAGAAATACTTCCTGAAAATTAACCACCCACCCACATCTGGAAAAGAAAAAAAAAGAAAGAAAAAAAGGGAACAAAACTTTGCTGCGCCTGTGGACAATGCAACACATTGAACCTTGACACAAACTGGACAAGTACTAGTTAAAAGCGCTATAGTCTATGCCCATACATGTAAATACCATGCATCCAAGTTTAACCACAACTGGACAGATGATACTGTTTTCATCACACACAGAGATAGAGGGGTGTGTGTGTGTGTGTGTGTGTGTGTGTGTGTGTGTAAAGGTGATACCTACAGACCAAGAAGAGACTGAGAAAAAAAGACCAGACAGATATCAGACACTATACTGAAATACTCCACAATACACTCAAATATTCCACTGGCAGAGAGAGGACAAGTTCTGTCTTTGTCACAATTGCTACACCTCTAGAAATGACTGCTTTCTCTACAGCTTTCTGAACGAGCTCAGCTGAAGTATAAAACTGTTCCAGTCTCACTCTTACATGTATGACCTTCCTCAGTATTACTATATTATCTGCATTTTCAAGCACAAGTGATGCAAAATATAGTTTTAAAAAAAAATATATATATAATCAGCACAACAGCAAATGGGTTCCTGAAGTGTTTGCCTTGAATAGACAATGGTGGAACAGGGAATGTGAAATATGAAAAATAATTTGGCTATATTTCAGGTAACACTAACAATTAACTAAAACCACAAACATTTTGTTGTCTTTTTAACATGCAGATGACACACATTTTATCTTGCACAAAAAACTGTCACTCTGCACATGGTGTGCAAAACAGCAAGGGGGACAACCTCAGCACTCTTACAGTTTTTTCCCTTACAGATTTTGAAAGAATGACCCAATCCTCAAGCCAAAAACAGGCAACACATCTTTCACCAGAGTAAACTGTTGCTAATCAATTCGCTCAACAAAACGAATATGCATTTGAAATAGCTTGTCAAACACCAATATTTCCAAAAGATCTTACCTGCCTACGTTACCACTTGTCTAGTAAGTAGTTAACATCTGAGTATTGTAAAGCACATGTCTTTTCACCTTGTCAAATTGTTTTTGTTTAAATTCTTCACTGCTCTTTTTTCTCTCTCTCTCTCTCTCTTTTACTGTGTCTCTCCAGCCTGACAACACACATTCTAAAATTACAACCACACTGTAACAAGCAAGCTGAACAGTCAAAGTATAACCAGCTCTCTGAAGGTTAGTTCCAAATACTGCTCCCAAATGTTTTCAGACTACCTTATCCATTTCACAAACCCAACACTGCAATAGCAAGCCATTTTTGATTTTACAAACTGTTGATACAAGAAATAATGTTATGACTGAGGGCCATGGTCATGGCTTCCTGTGTGAAAAACTGGAGTACTGACATTGCATCAACAGTGAAATTGGCCTGAATTCCATTCCCAAATATTTTTTTTTTTTTTTTTTTACTTCTTGAAGTTGTTCTTTTTTTCTTTTTTCTTTTCTTTCTTTTTTTTTTTTTTTTTTTTAAATTTTTAATTATCATCACATGTAGGCTTTAAAAACCTTTGACGCTGTGCCTTTTTAGTTTTTATCGTCAAAAAGCAAGAGCAATTATCAAATCCATTTTTCTGCAACAATACTGATGAAATCAAAAATAAAAAATTAATCATAAGCAATACATCTATCATCATAAGCAATACATTTATTACCAATCACTTTCTCAAATGATTGTTCCAATGCAAATAAATCAGCACACATTCAGCTCACATTGTACAAGTACTACAACAATAATTTATATATGGGTGGACTCACAGTCACACACTGATGCAGTAACTGTGTGACAGAATCTGTACTATCTTTAAATCAGGAGTACAGATGTTATATCAAGTGGCAGTAGTTAGTACTATCAATAGTAGTACAAACTACTAGTATCACAACTGCTTTTTTTTTTTTTTTAGTATTCTCAGTTATGCACACACACATCACAAATGCATTCAAGCATACCTGCCCTCCCACACACACACACAGTGCCACACAAATAAACACTGATAATCTGATGGAGTGTTAAACTTTCATTACTAATTTACTTTGTTAGTTTGTTATAAAAAAAATAAATTAAATAAAATAAAAAAATAAATAAAAAAGAAAAAGGCAGAGAGGCTTGAAATGACACTGATATATGCATGCATGCTCTCTTGTTCATGCGCCCATCAGCATGTGTGCATACCATTTTCAGTTTTTGTTTTTACAGGTTACTTTTTTTTTTTTTTTTTTTAAATGACACACACACACACACACACACACACACACACACACACAGTAACTGCTGTCAAAAACGCCATAGCGTGCAGGAGTGATTCGACGTCTTGTTCAATATTTATCTATTTTGTTTTGCTTTTTTGTGCGTGGTTTCATGTAACTTTCAATGCTTGTCTTATAAACCTTGTTCAGGTTTAATTGACATTAAAATTGATTCTGATTCTGATTCACACACAGTGACACACACACACACAAACACACACACTACATTGCCTAACAACACGCCCAAAATACTGACATAATGTTGACAGCACATGTTCATTTAGAAAATTATTACTAATATTAGTGAATATTACTCACACATCTTCATGGCAGACTTCAACCAACTCTAACACACACACACACACACACACAGAGCGAATGACAAGACTGCTATGATGAGGTCCAAATGCAGACCAGAAAACGACCTTTTTGAAATTTAAAAAAAAAAAAAAAAAAAAAAAAAAGGAGTCAACATTCGTTAATAAATTCACAGTGTTACTATGTTCTAGACTATGAATAATTGGGGAGGAGTGAAAGGGAAATGGGGTGAGAAAGAGCAAGCTGGGGGCTGAAAAAGAGAGAGGAGGGCGACCAAAAAGACATGAAATAATATGAACATAAAGAACAATAGAAAGAGAAATCCTAGATCGATGGTAAAAATACAACAGTATGAAATGTCTGATTATTAGAAAAACAAATGTGACATTGCTGATATCTAACTTTTGAACCATAGTTTACTGGACACTGGCTGCCATACTCCTGCACTCCTCCCATCTCTTTGTAATGAACTTACTAATGACGGAATGTAAACTGCTGTACCAATGCACAGACTTCTCCACTATCTTTTTATAGAAACTGCTGTATGTGTGCACTCACTCCTGCAATCTCTTTTTCTGTTCAAATGCTATACACTCACTCCTCCAACTGAAGGTAAACTACTGTACTGATGCACTCAGTCCTCCAACTAAAGGAAAACTGCTGTACCTATGCACTCACTCCTCCAACTGAAGGTAAACTGCTGTACCTATGCACTCACTCCTCCAACTGAAGGTAAACTGCTGTTCCTATGCA
>JAAQRG010291148.1:0-14353 GCA_011634625.1 Babylonia areolata | reverse complement strand
TGTGCATCTGCTGCCCTATTCCATCCACTACCTGCAAGGTACAGGACTTTGTGTGATACCTTGGGTGTGCATCTGCTGCCCTATTCCATCCACTACCTGCAAGGTACAGGACTTTGTGTGATACCTTGGGTGTGCATCTGCTGCCCTATTCCATCCACTACCTGCAAGGTACAGGACTTTGTGTGATACCTTGGGTGTGCATCTGCTGCCCTATTCCATCCACTACCTGCAAGGTACAGGACTTTGTGTGATACCTTGGGTGTGCATCTGCTGCCCTATTCCATCCACTACCTGCAAGGTACAGGACTTTGTGTGATACCTTGGGTGTGCATCTGCTGCCCTATTCCATCCACTACCTGCAAGGTACAGGACTTTGTGTGATACCTTGGGTGTGCATCTGCTGCCCTATTCCATCCACTACCTGCAAGGTACAGGACTTTGTGTGATACCTTGGGTGTGCATCTGCTGCCCTATTCCATCCACTACCTGCAAGGTACAGGACTTTGTGTGATACCTTGGGTGTGCATCTGCTGCCCTATTCCATCCACTACCTACAAGGTACAACACTTTTTGTGATACCTTGGGTGTGCATCTGCTGCCCTATTCCATCCACTACCTACAAGGTACAGGACTTTGTGTGATACCCTGGGTGTGCATCTGCTCCCCGCAAGGTAGAGGACTTTGTGTGATACCCTGGGTGTGCATCTGCTCCCTGCAAAGTACAGGACTTTGTGTGATACCCTGGGTGTGCATCTGCTCCCCGCAAAGTACAGGACTTTTTGTGATACCTTGGGTGTGCATCTGCCGCCCTATTCCATCCACTACCTACAAGGTACAGGACTTTGTGTGATACCCTGGGTGTGCATCTGCTCCCCACAAGGTAGAGGACTTTGTGTGATACCCTGGGTGTGCATCTGCTCCCCACAAGGTAGAGGACTTTGTGTGATACCCTGGGTGTGCATCTGCTCCCCACAAGGTAGAGGACTTTGTGTGATACCCTGGGTGTGCATCTGCTGCCCTATCCCATCCACTGCCTAAGGTACAGGACTTTGTGTGATACCCTGGGTGTACATCTGCTGCCCCACCCCATCCACGACCTGCAAGGTACAGGACTTTTGTGATACCCTGGGTGTGCATCTGCTGCCCTAGACCCCCCACCCCCAACTCCCTGCAAGGCACAGCACTTTTTGTGATACCCTGGGTATACATCTGCTCCCTGCAAGGTACAGGACTTTGTGTGACACCCTGGGTGCACAATGCTGTGTGTGCTAGCTCACTCTGTGTGGTTGGTTCTGCCATCTTTGTTCACAGATTGATGCAGATAATGTGTTGGGTTCTGTGGTCATTTTGACAAGAGCTTTGACATTTGTTGTGCTTTTTATGTGGTGACACAAGTTCAAAACTCTATGTCAGTTTCCGTCTGCCTCTTGCAAGTTTCTACCTGTCTCTGTTTCTGTGTGTCTTTTTCTGTCTGTCTGTTTCTGACCCTCTATATGTCATTCACTCAAACACTCTCTTTTTCTCTCCAACTTTACAGCCACGGCTGAATTTAAAAACAAAACAAAACAAAAAGATGTACTTTTCTCATCAATAATTTGTCTGGTCCTGTCTTGTCTCTCTCACTCTCTGTGACATTCAAATTCAGAACAATGATTGTCTGTCATAGCTAAATTTGAAACATGATAAGCCGTATGTGTGCGTGTGTGTGTGTGTGTGTGTGTGTGTGTGTGTGTGTGTGTGTGTGTGTGTGCGTAGGAGGGGGCAGGGGTGCACATGCATGTGTGTGCATGTGTGTCTGAAAAGCATCCTTAGTATGTCAAGGCGAGACAAGATTCCAAAACACAGAGGTACTGAAGAGGGCCATGTCCACAAGCCTGATGTAATTCCTCAGCCAGTAATGTTTCGCATGGCAATGCCATGTCAGGAAGATCAAGAGGGGACAAATCCCAACAGACACCCTCTATGGCCAAAGTTATAATAGGTCTCAAGTGAACAGCCATAAATGCCTCCCATATATAGAGACACACAAGCAAAAAAACCCAACAAAGACCTAATGTCTGCTGCCATTAATGACAATGCTTGCTGGAGCTAGACCATCTCACACAGCTGGTTAAGAAAAAGCAGCAGAGGAACATAAAATTCCCTCAGCTTTCAGGTGGAAGATCTACAACAGACTTCTCCACCCCAGGACTAGACTGCTCAGCCACGACAAACACTGCATGGCCCACAGCTGTGAACATCAACAGGCCACTGACTTTCAAGACAAGAGAGAGGCCACCATTACCTTCACTGTCATCACTGACTGCACAAACTCTGGATCCAAACATCAGCAGGAACTCACCCCGGAAGGAGGCTGTGCTCCAGGAGGCACCATGCCAGGGCTGTGTGTTGTGCTCCCCATGCTGGGGTCAAGGACAGCCACCGGTCCTGGGGGTGCCGGACCTCCCTGTCCAGGTGCCCCTACAACTGGTGCAGGGTAACCCTGACCTTGTCCAGGCGCAGGGTAACCTTGACCTTGTCCTGGGGCAGGGTAACCTTGACCTGGTGCCCCTACAACTGGGGCAGGGTAACCCTGATCTTGTCCAGGCGCAGGGTAACCTTGACCTTGTCCTGGGGCAGGGTAACCTTGACCTGGTGCAGGGTAACCTTGACCTGGTGCAGGGTAACCTTGAGCTGGTGCAGGGTAACCTTGAGCTGGGGCAGGGTAACCTTGAGGTTGACCTGGAACAAAGTAACCTAGACCTTAAAAAAATTTTTTCGCGAGTTGATCTGGGGCAGAAAAGACTCTGGCAAGCTGATTGAACTACAGAGGATGTGGTCAGGCAGAACCCTGGCACTGAGGTACCATGAGTGTATCTGGGCAGTTTGATAAACATCAGTCATGATAATACAGGTAAGCTAAAACAAAAAAAAAGTATCCTATTAGTATTATACACAAATGCCAGACAAGGTATGCAGAGGCTGAATCCTGTTCTGTTCATTTCAGTTACTTCGGACAAATCCATATACACTATATCACAACTGCTAAGCAGATGCTTAACCAGCAGCATAACCCAACATGCTTAGTACAATGCAAAAAGCCTGTGAAAAATATCATCATAATTTCATATATTTGCTCCCAACATGAACATCAACATGCACGCACTCACACCACACACCTTCTCACACACACATAACACACCTCTTCACACACTCACACACACACACACGCACACACACATGCACACACACACACACACACACCACACACACATACACACACACACACACACACAAACAACATATGGACACACATACACACACACCAAACCTCCATAAAAACATGTGTACTCCCCATACCAGACACTTCCATACACACACACACACACACACACACACCCCTCCATAAACACACACACACTCCACATAATAGACACCTCCACACACACAGACACACACAAACACACACACACACAGATACACACACAACACACACACACACATGCACACGTCCAGTCTGCTTACCCTCCACAACATAGCCGGCCGCAGCAGGGTAGGCCACCTGAGGGGGCAGGGGCTGACCAGGTATGGCAGAGGGAGCTCCGTAATGGAGTCCTGAAGGGTCTGCTCCATACGCTCCCCCTGGAACACCTTGAGAGGGAGCGCCACAGGGCACTCCTTGGGGAGCATGGCCATGTTTCCCTCCTTGTTTCCACGGCTGCAAATGGGGAGCATATTTATAAATTATTTACTTTCAAATAAACAAATAATTTCATGGTCATGTTGTTCAAGCATAATGTCATCAGTTCTTATGGTGCTCTTCAAATATGCACACATGTGCATGTGCTTACATAAGCACAGACGCATTCTGGTAAGCACACGCATGCTTGCGCACACACACACACACACACACATACACACACCTCTCATTCTCTCTCACTCTCTCTCTCTCACATACACACAAACACACACACATAACTACACGCTAACACACACACACACACACACACACACAAGGACACACAGACACATACATACAGACAGACAGACACACACACACACACACACACACACACACACACACACACAAGGACACACAGACACACACACACACACACACACACACACACAAACAGAAAGAGTCTATTATGGAGTGACTGATGAACAAGAAGAAATAAAGTTTATGTTGAAAATATGACACTTACAGGAACACTACCAGGTGGAATCAAACCCTGAAACATAAAGAAAAAAAAGTTGAGATATCATGACACTGGTCCAAATATATCACAAAACACACAAACAAGTGATCACAGAAAACTACTGTTTTGGTCTTTAACCTCTTGACACACAAGATTACACACATTTCGTGTGATGACCAATCCAAACTCTGTTATCTTATAATTCTGATTTTTTTTTAAATCAATAATTGTTATAATCTCTCTCTCTGTGTGTGTGTGTGTGTGTGTGTGTGTGTGTGTGTGTGTGTGTGTGTGTGTGTGTGTGTGTGTGTGTGTGTGTGTGGTCTCTTTATTACTTCATAAGAAATGATTTTTTTCTTTATCACTTCAAAGAAAATTTCATCTTAACAAGAAATAATCAAGACAACAAAAAAGACAAACAGTAATTTCATTTTAATGGTCGATATACCTTCTTCATCTGCTTCTTCCATTTCTTACGTTGCTTCTTCTCCTCCTTTGAAATGTGCTTTGATTCCTCATCTGATGAAGACGAGGAAGAGGATGAACTGCTGTGTTTCCCCATGGCTATCTATAACAACAAAAATCTATGGGTAAGATGATCATGCTGAAAAATAATGTGTATGAGTTTTTGCTTGAGTTTGAGTGTGAATAGGGGGTTGGGGGGGAGTTGAGTTTATATCTGTGTGTGTGTGTGTGTGTGTGTGTGTGTGTGTGTGTGTGTGTGTGTGTGTGTGTGTACACATATGTATGTGTTTGTGCAACAGTTTGTGTTTCTGTATGTACATACTGATGAGTGTGATGTCTCTGTCGTTGATGTTTTGTGCATGTGATTTTAGAAAATACTCAAAAAAATATCACAGAGCTATGATGGTCATTCAGGTGTGTGGTGATCAGATAGTTAACATGGAGTGCTTCCACAAGTTCCTTCACAATTATAAGGTATGTCGATTGGATCCCAGTAATGTGACTGTGAGTGTGTTTAAAGTGCACATTTTCGATGAATGAACTAAACTGCGTGGCAAACTCAAGCGCTGCAGTAATGTGACTGTGAGTGTGTTTAAAGTGCACATTTTCGATGAATGAACTAAACTGCGTGGCAAACTCAAGCGCTGCACATGCTGATACGGAGTGTGATCATCCAAATGCACGCAAGGTGAAAGTTATGGCAGGTGTGAATCTCATAATGGGAGGATCGAGGGAGAGGCCGTGGACGTGGAGTTACTGGGTCAGTTAGAATGGTTGGGAAAATCCGAGAACTGTTCGGTTTTTTAATCGTCATTTTAATTCCTTTTTCTATTGTCATGGTAAATAAGTCGAATACAGTATTTTGTTTTAACTACAAATATTTAGAACTTGTAAAATCCCAGTTCAAAGATTATTCCAGTGAATACATGTGCATCCACCGCTGCGAATTTGTTTACTTTTCGTTTTGACGTCACATTCCTCAGCACTCTTCAAGCACACTTGGATGACCATGACTACATACCCTGCTGTTCCACAAAGTAATATGGGTACTGTTGTCCTTCTTCCTGTGTGTCTGAACTTGCCGGGTTGACAGAATGCCGAGGCAACGAACAAGGAAGCCACCCACGCAGAATGCAGGTGTTGTGCTGACACGGTTATAAATAACTTCCTGTCCTTGACCTTTTTGACCCCGCTAACGACAACTTGCCGAAGTGAAAATCTCACTGGTTGTCCCGAAGTTCTTCTCCAGGCTGAGCAGCCACAACCAATATTCAGACTTTTTTTTTTTTTTTTTTTTTTTTTTTTCTTTTGCTGTTATAAACTTACAGTTACCAAACGCTGTGTTCACACAACACACACACACACACACACACACATAGATAGATGGAAAGGTAAAATCATAAATTTTTGTTTTAGATATCTCCGTGTATCTAATGGTATGTATATGTATATATATATATATATATATATATATATATGTGTGTGTGTGTGTGTGTGTGTGTGTGTGTGTGTGTGTGTGTGTCCATGTCCATGTAACCAGATGCAGCTAAAGCACAACTGAAGTAGTAACCAGTCTCACCTAGAATTTTGATGATCAGGTCTCACCTAGAATTTGTCTCACCTAGAATTTTGATGATCAGCAATAAGGTTCAACTCCAAAGGAAGGAATATTATACCATCCTTCTTGCAGAAGAGGAGGAGTCCCACTCCAACCAGTTGTGGACGGTACACCAAGAAGAGATCTAAAAACCCTTATGAAAGATAGTAATGCGAAAATGGGAGCAAATTTCTTTGACAGAGAATTATTTGAGGGATACATGTTACAGGCATATGATGTACCCACACACAAAGTGAATTTTGAGACTTTTTACACATCACAGCCATTTTTAGTTCGATATGTTCTGGGTTCACAAATTTGTTTGAAGGCAAATAGTGGTTACGACATCACAGACATTTTTAGTTCGATATGTTCTGGGTTCACGTGTCTGTTTGAAGTCAAATAGTGGTTACACCATTTCTCTTGCGTATGCATATGCATGCCGTGTATGAATGTATGTGTTTATGTGTGTGTATGTGAGTGTGTGTGTGTGTGATCATTTGTACATGTATTTTACTTGTTTTCAAAGATTCCTGTGCTACACACACACACACACACACACATGCACACACACACACACACACATGCATGCACACAAATAGAGAGAGAGAGAGATCTGCATTTGTGGGATGATTGTACAACAATCCTCATACATCAGTGAATCATACTGATATGTTTTGTGCAAGGATATTTTGTGATGTGTATGGACCATGCACACAAATAGTGAAATACATCAAACAAGTGCACATACATATTCACACCTGTGCACACACAATGATACATGCACACCTATGCATACATACATACAGGCACAAATGAACGCACATAAAGCAACCACCAGAAGCAGCATGTGCATGCATACACGCATGCTCAGTCTCTCTCACACACACACACACACACACACACACACACACACACTGCACTCTTTTCAATAAAAATCAAAACAAGATGTGAACTGCATTGGTTGAAATTTACTTGTCCATCTTTTTTGTTTTGTTTAAAAGGCATAATTGTGAAAATGGACATAAAACCAAGTACATATGGTTATCAGTAGCAGTTCATATCCTCATCTGTAAATCACAGTAAAGGAAGCAGCAGTGAACTCTTTGGAACTGAATAATGCACACTGAAAAATCAACTATCTTCTTTATTCTATAAAAAAAAAAGAAGATATTTTAAAAAATCTATCAAAATCACACGTCCACAAATTCAATCAAATATTGCTAAGAAAAAACAACAACCTGATCTGATTTTTGTTGCCAAGTCAATACAAGATATGAATATATATAGATATATATGCAAAGATGTAAACTCTTATACATTTACAAATATATATACTCCTGTCCATTTGCAAACATGTAAACTCTTATACATTGCAACAATCAGCTGAGGTGCTATGACATTCAGCAGCATACGTTTCAGAAACTGTATTCAAATACAGAATTGCTCTCAAAGATACCAAACATTGGACAGGAACAGATGTAAATATGGATCAGGAAGAACACTTCCCATGGAATAATTCCTACCAGGTGTTGAGTATTCTTGGATGCTCCTTCACACGGAACTGCAAAGAGAGTGCTTTTATCTGTCTCTTTTATTTCTTTATTTGTTTTTTAATTTTGTTTTTATACTTTTTAGGAGAGAACAGCACCATATCAGGACATTTTTTTTCTATTCACTTGGAAGACTATGTAAGCGAAATTATTTTGTAGATCTATATTGAAAAAACAAAGAAAAAAAGAAATCCATAGCATAAAATGCTAAAAAAAAACAAAACCGAACCACATGCAAACAAACCACTAACTACAAAATGCATCAATCTAAAAGAATATAATAAAAGTAAAAATGAGGGAAATAGACGGAAGACAATTTACTGTTGCTGGAGTGGTTGGCACAAACAAACAAAAAAAAAACCAATCTGGAATGCAGATGACCACTGTTTTACATACAATATAAACTGTTAAAACAAACCACACAGAAAAGTGACACGGTCAGCAATATGCATAAGTCACTTCTCTTATCCCCAAGCAGCACTCACATTCTGGGGAACTTGCATTGCCTGTGTGGGAAGTCCTTTAATTAAAGATACAAATTAAAAACAAAGTCTGAGTTTTCATGTCACAACTCAACAGCTACTGTCATATTTTGTGTGTGAGCAAATACTACCTGAATAAACATGACAGCATGTGCAACATTAAAATGAAATGAACAGGTTAATGCTTGTATACCAGGCAAATACAGACCCCCAAATAGGGCATTTCAATTCTTACTTGGAACAAGGTGACAAGTGTGGCAAAATATTACAACCACACACTTTAGTTCTGTTTGCTAAGTCATAGTAAGTGTTCACATTTTACCGAGTTAGTAATATCAGTTGTTTTCTCCATTATAATGTAAATGTAAGGTTACTGACAAATGAAAACCAAAGGGACTTTTTTTCTTTTGTAAATTCAACATTTTGTTCAATTAGACTTTCAGACAGTCTTGGCAAGGGATGAACAGATATGGAATGTCATTACAGCCAGGTAAAATATACACACATATCATAAGACAGCACTTGTTTTTACACACAGCAGTGGGTGGGTGTCTTTTAAGTAGCTTCTTTAAACCATATATCACTGGTTATCAGCTGGTGCTTAAATCAAAACATACAACACTATAAAAAGAAAAAAACAACCTGCAAAATAATTTAAAGAAAACAAATCAAAACATGTTAGTGCTTTCCAAAGAAACGAAAAAATACTGATTGTGATAGCTGCATCAAAACTGACCTATACTACAGCTGATAAACCCTTTTAATTGTTCACCCTTATACTGATAACAGCTTCTTTCAGCTCTGTTTCCAATGCAGCAGCACATTAACGTTTGGTACCCTGTGTCAAAAACCAGCAACAGTTTGCCCTTCACTTCTAAAACTGAACACAGGTAATCTTTGTATATCATCATGACTTGATAGACATGCACACACAGACAAATATATAGGTCAGATTTGAAACGTTTACTGTAAAATTAACTTTTTGCTGCATTGAAAAAGGTGCACACACACACAGACACACACACATACGCACACAAATTAAAAGAAACATTTAAAGCTTTAAGAAATAACTGATAGGGGCAGAGCAAGAGACACATTCTCTTGCTGTCTCCAACACAATGAGAGAACAACAAAAAAAACATGTATGCATACTAAATACAGCTACATAAACAGGCATGGAAATTCTTTTCTTCTTTCTAAAACACCAAATCCATCCTGAACAAATTAAACGCATACTTTAAAGACATCAAACAAACAAACAAAACGCCACTACTTCAATTTCAATGAACTATTTCTCACTTCAAATCAACAGAAACACACTTTAAAACCCCACCACTATCTACCTCACATAGTAACATCCCAAAGCACCATCTCCAAAGGTCTGGAAAGAAATGTACTGTAGTGTTTCCTGGCTTTATCAATGCCAGGAAAAGATAGGAAAAAATAATCTCTTGCACAGTCCATTGCAGAAACTCCTACATCCAAAACATTGTTTCCATCTTGATATTTCACCAAGTAGACCTGACAATACTGTTCTTTTCTAATGCTGCATGTATCAGGTAATACCAATCTTTTTTTAAGACTGCTTGTATCTTATTCTTAACTCACTGCAGAAAAATATGCCAAACTAATAATGATCATACAATTTCGACCAGATAATAGAAAAGATTATTCCTGCCCATACAGAACATATAAAAGTGAAATCAAGTAAAAACGAAGTATCATGCTAAAGGGAAGGAGATAATGAACTAAATGCCAAGCTAAGACACAGACAGCTTTGGGCACAACATATGAAAGAAACAAGTCCTTTTGTTCAAGTTATCAAAATTTCACCAAATTATATAGACAATCTGCTAATTTTTTGCTTAGAATGCTGGTAACACATTTTCCCCAAAGCACATTCACTGCAGCCTTTTCTTCGGGTTTTTTTCAAACAGTGCAGGTGAGACAGAAGATGATGCTTCAAGAAGATGATGGAGGAAGACAAACAAACACGGACACTCTCTAAAACTACAATGAACTTGTCAGCAGCATGTTGCACACTGAACTACTTGATGTCCTCCAGTGAGGAGATCTGCAGGATGTCTTTGAAGGTGAATGGCTGGAACAGCACCCCCTCCCCCACATAGAACTTGCTCTGGAACTCCACCCTGCAGGAAAACAACCCACACACAGTGAATCATCACACCAGAATATACACAGTGAACTTCAGTGTTTGTGTCAGTACTTACTGGGTGCACAATTAGGGTAGCATTTTCAAAAGTAGCTTCCTGCTTTCAGTCCAGCATTTCTCAAAAACAAAATCATAAGTCAACTCAAAACTACATCTTCATGAAACTAGTGTTCCTAACAAAAAACAAAACACACAGACAGACACAGACACACACACACACACACACACAAACAAACAAAAAAACCACTGTTCAACAACTCCACCAGTTAGCACTCTTTTAAAAAGCAATTCTTTAAACCCAGACCTAAACAATATCTACACACATTTGCACCATTACAACCATCAAAATTTGACAGAAAAAAAACAAAGCAAAACAATAAAAATAGGTGACTCTTGCAGTGAAGACTGACATACACTGTCACAGGACTCCACAACCTCTGCAATCAGCCAGTGAACTCACAGGGTGTGGAGGAAAGCCACAACACACACCACTACAACCATCGACAACAACAGTTACAGTCTTTTTTCAGTTTTAGTTTCTCAAGGAGGCATCACTGTGTTCAGACCAATCCATATATGCAGCACCACATCTGCTAGGCAGATGCCTGACCGGCAGCTTCTTCTTCTTCTTCTTCTGCGTTCGTGGGCTTCAACTCCCACGTTCACTCGTATATACGCGAGTGGGCTTTTTACGTGTATGACCATTTTTACCCCGCCATGTAGGCAGCCATACTCCGCTTTCGGGGGTGTGCATGCTGGGTATATTCTTGTTTCCATAACCCACCGAACGCTGACATGGATTACAGGATCTTTAACGTGCGTATTTGATCTTATGCTTGCGTATACACGCGAAGGGGGTTCAAGCACTGGCAGGTCTGCACATATGTTGACCTGGGAGATCGTAAAAATCTCCACCCTTTACCCACCAGGCGCCGTTACCATGATTTGAACCCGGGACCCTCAGATTGAAAGTCCAACGCTTTAACCATTCGGCTATGGCGCCCGCCTGACCGGCAGCATAACTCAACACGTTAAGTCAGGCCTTAAGTGCGTGCTTATATATTTGTGTACCTATCAAAGTGGATTTCTTCTGTAGAATTTTGCCAGAGAACAACACTCTCGTTGCCATGGATTACTTTTCAGTGTGCCAAGTGCATGCTGCACTCAGGACCTCAGTTTATCATCTCATCCGAATGACTAGATGTTCAGTTTGATTTTCCAGTTGAACTTGGCAGAAAGAGCGAAAGCAGGATTTGAACCCACACCTTCACGGACTCTCTATATGGGCAACTGAGGGTCTTAACCAATCTGCCACCTTCCTCAAACAACAACAACAACAATGACAACACAAGGAGAGCGAAACAACAAAAGTTGGTGACCCATGCATCAAACACGGCCACATGCTGTCTCACAGGACCCAGCCACCTCTGCGTTCAGCCAACCGACTCACCAGTGCAGACGCAGGGTGTGGAGGAAGGCGGACAGCCCCTCCATCAGCAGCAGGATGGCCACAGTCAGGTTGGCCCAGATGAACCACACGGCAAACACAATGATGCCGCCCCCATAGGGTATGTTCACTTTCAGCCCAATACTCAGCACCATTGACCACAGCACCTCGGACAACTCTGAAAGCAGCACACACACCACAGCGTAATGATTGGCGTCTCACAAATACACAATAACTGGCACTGAACACAATGCCATACACAACAACTAAGAAATTACCCTGTACACACACTGAAATCACTTAACATGGAAAGAATTGAAGGAGACTACCTCTACACTGAACACAATGTCAAACACAACAAATTACACTGTACGCACACTGAAATCACTTAACGTGGAAAGAATTGTAGAAGACTGCCTCTACCTACACTGAACACACTGTCATCGCTAGTGATCTGAACAATGTAAGAGAACCAGATGACAAAACATAAATGAACCCTTTTCTTGCAGACCTTGTGGCAAACATTTGCGCATACAGTACCATAGAAAAAGTTCAATTTCACAAATCATATAGAAACAAAACCATGTACAGGACATATGTTCATATGTTTCTACGTCCTTATAAAAGTCTGCAGACAGGTGAGTGAGTCGGTGGATGTGTGCATGTGTGTGTGTGTGTGTGTGTGTGTGTGTGTGTGTGTGTGTGTGTGTGTGCATGTGTGTGTGCAAATGCTTATATCTGGGAGAGAGAGAGAGAGAATGTATGCATGCATGTCAGCATGTCATACAAAGTAAAAGCAACTGTGAGTGAACAACACATGCACATAAAATAAAAAATAAAATAAAATAAAAATAAAATAAAAAAAGAGAGAGAAAAAACCTTTGTCCAGACTTACGAGCATGAGCGAGGGACAAAGCCCACAGTCGGAGATAGGAGGCAGTGTGGGAGATACAGCCCAGACAGAACTCAATGGTGTGGATGGCCTGATGAATGAACACCTCCCCCATCTCAAACTGCAAATAAACAGCACAGTGTTCATCAACCTTCAGCATGGTGTTCATCAACCTAGTGTTCATCAACCTTCAGCACAGTGTTCATCAACTTTCCGCATAGTATTCATCAACCTTCAGCATAGTGTTTATCAACCTTGTGTTCATCAAACTTCAGTACAGTGTTCATCAACCTAGTGTTCATCAACCTTCAGTACAGTGTTCATCAACCTTCATCAACCTTCAGCACAGTGTTCATAAACCTTCAGCACAATGTTCATCAACCTTCAGCACAGTCTTCATCAACCTTCAGCATAGTGTTCATCACAGTCTTCATCAACCTTCTGCATATAATGAACCTTCAGCATAGTGTTCATCAACCTCCAACATGGTGTTCATCACAGACTTTATCAACCTTCAGCATAGTGTTCATCAACCTTCAGCATAGTGTTCATCAGCCTTCAGCACAGTGTTCATCATCCTTCAGCACGGTGTTAATCAGCCTTCAGCACAGTGTTCATCAACCTCAACCTTCAGCGGTGTTCATCAACCTTCAGCATAGTGTCCATCAACCTTCAGCATAGTGTTCATCAACCTCAACCTTCAGCAGTGTTCATCAACCTTCAGCAGTGTTCATCAACCTTCATCACAGTGTTCATCAACCTTCATCACAGTGTTCATCAACCTTCAGCATAGTGTCCACCAACCTTCATCACAGTGTTCATCAACCTTCAGCATAGTGTTCATCAACCTTCACCACAGTGTTCATCAACCTTCATCACAGTGTTCATCAACCTTCATCACAGTGTTCATCAACCTTCAGCATAGTGTTCATCAAACTTCATCACAGTGTTCATCAACCTTCAGCATAGTGTCCATCAACCTTCAGCACAGTGTTCATCAACCTTCACCACAGTGTTCATCAACCTTCAGCATAGTGTCCATCAACCTTCAGCACAGTGTTCATCAACCTTCAGTACAGTGTTCATCATAGGTTCATCAACCTTCAGCACAGTGTTCATCAACCTTCAGCACAGTGTTCATCAACATTTCATATACATATCATATATAATCTTTTCTTTTTTACTTTAAAAAACATTTACAAATTCATAAATAATTTGTAATAATTGTAACTGCAATACGCTTTTTTTTCTTTTTTAACTCACTTGTGTAAACAAAGTGAGTCTATGTTTTAACCTGGTGTTCGGTTGTCTGTGTGTGTGTGTGTGTGTCCGTGGTAAACTTTAACATTGACATTTTCTCTGCAAATACTTTGTCAGTTGACACCAAATTAAGCATAAAAATAGGAAAAATTCAGTTCTTTCCAGTCATCTTTTTTAAAACAATACTGCACCTCTGGGATGGGCACACAAAAAAAAAAAAAAAAAAAATGAAGCCTAATTATATGCAAACTGCATTTACTGTTATATTTATATTTTTTGTATTCTCTAAACTTGGCACTTTGATCT